>VWZZ01004029.1:127500-277080 GCA_013399095.1 Psophia crepitans
GGCCTCCTACACAAAATAAGATTATAGGAAATACAAACACATTCCGCTATAATAAACAGGAGAAATAATTCCACCAAGGGACTCCCATCAAATTGCTAAAGGTGCTACTCTGCATTCCCTGTGAAAACATCCGGGCTTGCCATGAAGACATGGGGTTCACCCCACTCACCAACACCAGTCGAGAGGTGCTCGGCTCAGTTTAAGGTACTCCCTCAGTCCTCACTGGAAAGACGCACACACCTCCAGCGAGGATCACGCCCCATCTTATGCATTTGGGTGCATCACTTGGGATGACTTTGCCCCACAGGGACACCCGTCTCTCCACTGACTACAGCAGGAATTGGGACGACTCATTAGCTAAATCTTCAGCAACTGAGAGAAGGTGGGACACGCTGGTTCAAGGCAACTGAGAACACGCAGCCTCTTTAGCAAGTAATTTGATTGCCTCTTCTCTATCATGGGGCAGAGAACACGAGGCACAGACCACACGGCATGTTTCTCCAGCCTTTTTATAGCCGCAGGGCAACACGGTAAAAGACAGGGCACAGCCGATGTGTTGTTTCTGTCCCAAACTCAAACTTCACAAGATCAATTTCTTCAGCATGGGCAGGGACCACCTAAAATACTCCCTAGAGACTGGCAAATTTCTCTTAGACCACTGGCAAAATCTAAGCCAAATAAGCACCATATTGCCCGTCTCCCCCAGTCCATAAACGAGTAGGGTGGGAAAGACACTTTCCTCTGCCCTCTTCTTCCCCCAGTGTACTGTACGAGGCAGGCCAGAATTTTTATCCTTCCACTGTAAACTATAATACCTGGTTTAAAATTATATTACAAGCCATTAATACAAACAGAGGGTTTGGGAGGATTTTATAACCCACAAGAGATGACACTCATAGGTTATGATGTCATTCAAACCACTTGATAATATACTGTACTAGCTTGCAATATTCCAAAAGCAGCTATTAAACTAAATATAGATGAGGAACATGTTGCTACAACAACACAAAATATTATGAACAGCAGTTCTCAGAAATATATGGCTGCAAACCTGATTTTTATTTATTTGTTTAGTGACTTTTTTTTCACATGGGGTAAAAACAACTGCTTCAGTCCTCTGAAGGTGCTTACACTGTGGATTGAATTTAAAATCACCACAATGAAAAAAAAATAGAAGGCCAATCAAATGCTGAGGTAATCCCAGAAAAAAAAAAAAAAACCCCAACCAAAAAAAAAAAACCCATTTGATGTATGTAAACTACAACACTCCTAGACAGAAATAAATCAGTTCTGGCCATTTCAGGTAATTCAGTTGCATTACCTTTCTTTTCATACCAAACTTAAGAGCAATAAAAAGAGAAAATGTAAATACTAGTTCCTACACTTTTGTAAGTCACTATTATCAAAACAGAGTGCTTTAATTATATTTCGAGACTAGGGTATGGGCTGGGTGACAAGATTTACTGGAGGTCAATGTGAGCAATAACCATTTTTCTTCCCAATGAAAAATAATACCATCAACGGGAGTTGTTAAGAACTATTAAAATTGCTGAATTTAAATGCTTCTGTAGGATACTTAATCAGAGATGTTTGGTCATTCTGGTACAAGTTAAAAATATAAAACAGTTACCAGAGTCATGATGATGATTTTGATCATTTTATAGTATTATTTTATTATTATTTATATTTAAAACTGCCCTGTTTTCAGCCCTGTATTACAAAGGCACAGATCTCAGCCAAATATATGCTTCTCCTAAAGGGTGTAAAGTTTGGGGGAACCAGCCTGAGCAGGCTGTGCCTCCCTGCTTTCCTAGAAAGACTTTACAGAAAAGGAGAACAAATTCACTTCAAGCAGTGTGTCACAAGGAAGGAGGGATCCCTACCAAGGAGAAGTCGACTCCAGTGGAGCCAGACCTCTGATTTACGGGGTCAGCAAAGTGAGGTTCCCTTCTGGGCTAGATAAAAAGCCCATGCTTAGAGTCAGGAGGACGAATCCCATTTTCAGCAGTGGGCTTTCCAGCAGGCACAAAACTTCATCTTGCAAATCCGGCAAAACTCCTCCTCAGCCACGAGTCACAGAGGGGATTCCAGGAGCACTGTTTGACCCAGACTCTTGAACTGGAGTATTGCCCAAGTAAGACAAGAATGTGGAGTATTTTAGCTAGGCCCTAAGTCACCGGAGTTTGGTTTCTTGGATTTAGCGTGGAAGTAAAAGAAATCCACCTTCTCAGCTCAATGTGGCAGCCTGACATAAACTGGCCAAAGCAGGGCACTGCGATGTATTTTATTATGGTTGAGCTGAATATTCTCTCTTGCAACTAAACATTTGAACATGTTTTAATACAAAAGTAATAGATTGTTTTCTCATGAACTGCTGTTTAAGGCCTTGTTTATAATAAATATTTACAAGTATTTATAAATAAAATATTAATTGCTTAAAATGACATTTTAATGTGGTGGTACATGTCCAAGGAACACTGGGCTACATGATGTGATCTCAGTTTGGGATTCAGGAACTCAGAGGCAGTAACGGCAAGCAGTGGGAGTGCTATGAATAATCCCTGCGTCAAGGACCTTCAATATGAGTTGAGTAAAAGCAGTAAGTAAAGAGGCTACACCGAGGGACAGTATTCCCCTATCTGTAATACTATAGAAATGAGTAATGACAGTGATCTGGATGGAGAACTGTACTTAGAGATTCACGGCTTTAGAGGTCTACGGCTGGTAGAATTACAAGCTGGGGTACTGGTGACAATGAGAGGAGAAAGAAACCATTTAAACCAAGAGACTAACTAACACCCTTCATTTTCTGCTCATGACGGTGCATCAACATCTCTTGGGAGAAACAGAACAGTTGAAGAATTAGAGTCTGAATACAAGGAACCCAGCAGCTTACTACTGACTTCCCATCAAGATTATCCTATATTTTCTCATGCCACAGAGCGGCAGGCGCGTCCTGGCCCCAGAGCAGCTGCACACTTTGAGCAGGGACTGAATAAAACACTTGGTGGGTTCCTTGAGAGAGAAAGGAAACTCCAAACATTATTACTACTTCGTTTCAATGTGTATATCCTCAGAAGTGTTCTTCAAAAGCACTCACTGTTTGGCTAAATCTGCTTCCGGTGTCATGAGAGCAGACAGTCGGAATTTCAAATGTAGTTATTAATTGAACCCTATAAAATATACCTCTCTATCTAGGAAAAAGCTTCATGTGCAGACAAGCACATCATATCTCAATACCACTAGTTTTCATCAACAAAATATTCTGGAGGCCTTCACCTTCCTATTTCACCTCTGGGCTGCTCAAAAGAATTAACCCTATGTACACTGTCTGCCAAAAAGAAACCAAAACCACATTTTCATTTCTTTTGTTCCATCTTAGTTGTAAGTGCTCAGCACAGGCTGTATGCCGGGTCTGAAAGAATTATGGCCGCACAATACTCATGACAGCTGGAGGAAAGCACCGTGTTTGGATACAAATGACAAGTGTGGTAAGGTCCGCAACGCACCTTCAAAGGGTGCCAGTGTCAATTACCTCGGAGCGTCTCCAACAGCTTCTGACAGGGCAGTGAGAAAGTACCATATTTAATCTACTTAAAGCTAGACTGGACAAAGTGCTAGAGAATATACTGTACAGGGGGGGAAAAAAATCAGAGTTGCAAGGGCAGGGATGAGATGATCTAATGCAGAAGAACTTTTCTGTCTCTGATTTTTATGATTCTCTGATACACATTCTACAAATAATTGGCCTAAGGAACAATTGTGAACACTTCTTTGGATCTAACAGACCAATAGTATAACTTGTGAAGAAGTTCATTGCATAGAAGGAGCATGTACAAACTGAAATAAGGACAAAACAAAGAAATCATTTTACTGCTTCTATTTGAGAGTCTGGAGAAGGGTTTATTTCTGGGAAGGTTCTTCCCCTTGAATTAACACCTTTACACATGACACTCTTGGTGGAATAAAATAGGAGAGAACCGCACGGAGATCCCAATATTTGGGGTCGTTATTTGGGGTCAGACTTTCCAAGCAGGCAGCAAAAACACAATCCATCATCATGACCTGTTCGCCTTTAATAAACACCTGAAACCGCAGACAGGCCATCTCAACAGCCTGATGGAGCAAAAGGGCCTACTAAGAAGGGCAGCTTACAGGACGCTGGTGAAGGATGTGAGTCACCATGTTGAAGTCAGTGTAATGACTCACATCTTTCTAAGCTGGCCATAGATGTAAGGAGCTTGCTGAACCTGTGGCCACATATAGAGGCATGGGATTTGTCAAAGTAAATGCTGAAGTTCATGAGATGATGTTGAGAATTTGACCTTTCAGTCTACTTTGCTTCACAGTGTAAGCCAGTCCCTGACTCCAATGGGTCTTACACCCAAACTGAATGTGGCCTGACAGCGGCTAAATTTTTTTCTGAAGACTTTTTTGAAGTCTATTGTGTTGTTGGAAGGCATGGAGATATATGTAAGCTAACAATTAGCTTTTGGGGTAACTAGGTCAGTTAAACGCCGCTTACTGAGTAATAAGACCTTGCACCACATATTGCTGCCTCACAAAGCTATTACTAGTGACAAGAAACCACATCGTTACATGTGGTCATCTGCAAACCTCAAGGAAGATCTCTGGGAGGAGGAAGCTGCTGTTTAAAGAAGCGTCAATGAGCACACACTGAATATTTTCACTCCTTTTGTGTACACTATGCCTGCTTTCTGCAGCCAAGAATTCTTCTACTTCTTTACAGTGTGCAAAAAGGAGTTTGGTTAATGGCTTGTGTTTGTTGAAGGGATGTGATTAGCATACAAATAGTTGATATTCAGAGGAATTCATATTTAATCAAACTGGGAAAATAAACCAGAGCAAGACACTTAATTCCCGATTATCACCATCCCCTTCAGATATCTCTTAACTCTGAGGTGTGCACACTTGAAGCAGGCAAGGCTCCCACCCCAGGGATGAAGGTGATGACGCCTGGCTGCACCCGCCCTCCCTTCCACCTCCTCTCTATAGGCAGCACCACGACTGCAGACTGATACCACAAACGCACAAGGTTGTTTCTCACCACACAATTTTCAGAGCAGCATGCACAGAGGGAGACTGGGTGACAGACATGTGACTGAAATATCTATCGTCCTCTCCTCAGTATCACCAACGAATGTAAGTACCAAAAACCAAACCAAAACAGGATATAGTGGAAATACGTTGCTAAACTAAGGCAAAACTTTAAAAGCCTATTAACGAACCTTTCCCAATTACTTTGTGAAGTAAAGGAATATTGGGATTACCAGAATTGTTGGTGAAAACGTTTTCAAATCAAAACAATTGACACAAAAAAAAGGAAACTTCAGTTTTGTGCTTTTCCTCATTCTTTCTTAATCTTCCTTCTGAAGTATGAAATTTAGCTTTGAGATGCCTCAGCACATACAGAAAAAAAATTTTAAAAATCCACTAGTTTTAATCCTTAATTACCTAATTTTATATAACACTATAACTTTGTCAAGCGACAGACAATATGCTTCAAGAACTGACCTGTTTAGAAATTTCACACAGAATTTTCCATTGCTATCTCCACTTGATATATTTTGCCTTTGTGATACTTCCCCTGAAACCTTGACTAGCTAAAGCAAACTCCCTCTGACAGAAGGATTTTTGAAGCTGTTATTTTAATCTTAAGGTTTACATACCTGTCAGAGGATAGCACGTTCATAGCCTTTACTATTGTTCACAGATTCTTTTTTCCAAAGTCTACACATAGGTCTCAAGGGTTCTTGCTCCTCAAGGCAAATTACCTCTGAGTGTTTAGGTTCACCTCTAGCTCCGTATTTTTTTTACTTTTCATATGCCTCTTTCTTTGTGGTTTTCTTCCTCTCTTTTCCTTATTTTCAACTCCTGACCAGGACCCTTAAAGGAAAGAAGAAAGACACTTAGATACCATGGTGATGGGTGACCTTACAAAAACACAGATAAATAGACAGGGGTATTGTAATGTTTCCTTCACACTGTTTGACTGTGCCACAGTTGGGTGAAAACATTTGTTGTACAAATAAAAGAAAACCTTTCAAACATTACTTTGGCCCAGTCTTGGTCCCAAGGATGTAGCTGAGGATAGGACCTGTGTCCTCACAGGCCCTTCACCTAGTCAAGGACTGCAGACTAGTTAATGGAGAGCCGTCAATACAGCTGACTGATTCTTTCATGCAATAGATGATATTGTGCAAAGATTAGGATCTTTAGGGAAATTATTGGGGGGTTTTTCAAAACTATAAGCCCACTCTTTACTCTCTCCTGACCTTGAACATGGTGAGTCTTATCATCATTACAATACATTTCAAAGTGGTTTCAGTGCTTTAGCTGGAACTGTTTTGTGACAACAAAAAGAAGAGTTTCCAGTAAACAAAGGAAAACCAGTAAAAATTTGCTTAAAAGAGGAAAAAAATTGCTTAGGTTTTATACTGTTTAAAAGTTTACTAGTTTAAAGTATGTTAAGCACAGATGCTTAAATTCAACACCAATTGTAACGATATAAGTATCTTCTGAATTGAGGCTGTAATATAATACAAGGACCTTAAAAATTATGGAACAACCCATGGGTCATCTCTCTCAATTTGGCCAAGAAGCCTTTAAAAATCTTACACATACAAATAACAACTCTTCGTTCATGTAAATTAAGCTGATTTTTAGCAGGCAATCTTCCTCTTCCTTCTTTTAAAGAACCCATACAAATTAGCAAAATCTGTAAAAACTATTATTTTGCTGGGGCCAGGAATAAGATAATGCAGCTCCTGTGCTTTGGAAAATAATTCATCTGCATTTCCCCCTCAGAGCCCTGGCAAGGAAAGCATTGGAGCAGCCAGAACAAGGCATCAAGAGGCACAGCTTCTGACAGCCTGGAGAAGGCAAGAAGGAGGGGGGGCGGGAAAGGCAAAAAAAGACGACGGTGGAGAAGAAGCAGAAGCTGAAGGAAAAGGCCCAGCCTATTTTCTCTGAGAAAAATCCAGGTGGCCCAATGCAGAAGGAATGCAGCAGGGCTATTCTGCAATATCTGGAGGTAAGGAGGTGAACCAAGTAACAGCTTTGTGAAACACAACGAGAAATTCAGCCAGAGACAGCATTGATTTTTTTTTTTTTTCTCCTCCCTCTATCCCCCTGGCACAGAAGAAGATATATGTGTTTAGATCAACTCATGCCCTTATTGAGTCTTGAGCAGAGAAGGGTCTGACTCAAGCACTTTTCATGCAGTCTGCAGGATTCCTGCGCGCACTCTGGGCAGATTACCGGGATAAATTAAGACCCAGCCTCTGCCCTTAACCTATAAGACAGTTCACCCCCATTGTATTAAGTGGTTTAAAAAAAAATATCCAACAGCCTTGCAACAAATCTTTCTAACCGCTAGGTTAACGCTGTGCGTGATGTTTGTATGACAGATCATGACGGGAGGTGACAGACTTTCAGACCTTGGCTGAGAAGTAAGATCAGCTGGAGGTAGATGATTTCTGTCAATAGGTGAGCTTCATGCAGCCAGAAGACTGATGACGAAGTTACAGAGGGATTTTTTTCTTCTTTTGTATCTCTGTGTGTACACGTTCAGGTATTTATTTTTTTTAATCCACAAGGTAGCAGAAATAGACATAATAAATAATAAAAGTGTGAATTAAAAATGCCTTCGATTTGCTGGAGGAGACAGAAAAACTGATTATGTGGAATTTGGACAGTGGAAAAGACAACTGCCCAAGATACAATGTTCTTCCTGACCTAGCCCTGTCCTCATCTTTCATCTCATTCACACAACATCGACCCCTGCCTCTGCTCCACGCACAGTGCCAGTCTCCACTGCCCATTTGTCAAACCTTCCAACGAGCACCTTCTGTGTCATGCCAGCCCCTAAGCACTAGATGAGTTCCCTGTAAAATCCACAAGGTCAGAGACTGGATTATCCTGCTTTACATGCCTCCTTAAAATCAACCCACGACATGACTCTTGGACAGCACGGGACATTGGCAAAGCAGCTGGTGTGTTAAGGTGGCTGCGTGGGCTGAGCTCTGCTGTCATCCCTCGAGGCTCCCCTACTTGCTCAATGTTCACCACTGCTCCCTTTGAGGCCTAAGTCCACACATCTTCATTGCTTTTTGGACAGCCCAGGTTGGGTGTACGCTAGCTTTGGGGACTTTCCTCAACTTCATGCTTCCCTTTGCTGCAACAGGGCAATTTCTGATTTACACGCTGGTGCAGAAGAAAAAAGGAGAATCAGGGCTGTTATACCACTCCACTGGCACCCTTGCTACCATGCCACAGTGGACTTTTCCTCTGGAGCTGGCTCCTCTTCTTCTTTTAGGCTGTCACAACCCTGCTTTTCTCATAACACCACCAGATGCAATTTCAATTCAATGAGCAGAGCACAGAAGGAGAGAGGACTATGCCCCCCCAAATCCAGCAGATAGCGAATGACTCATCTGGAAGGCTTGGGCTTAACTGATGACACATAAAGACTCAACCGTATTAAGGTTAATGAACTTCAGGATGATGATTTATACTAAAGAGAACGTAACGCTTTATGGCAGCTGAGACAATGTTCACTCCTTTTCATTACTTTCCTGAGGACGACCTGCATTAAAAAAAAAAAAACCTGACACAAAAAGCTGTTGACAAGCATACAAAATGGAGCATAAATACTACCTACTATCCATAGCTACACCCAGGAGACCTTCGCAGAGTGAATATCCCCTGTTCTTTATGCTCTGTAATAAGTGAAATGTGCTCTCTTGAGCCAAAAGTGCAGCTGAACTGGTGGGAAGACACCCTTTGTGTACCTGCTGCCACAGCCAGAACGCCACGTATTAAACATGCATCATTGCTGCTGCTGAACTGTCCACAAATACTGTTAAATCTTAAACAAAACAAAACAAAAAAAGAGGGTAAATTCCTCTCTATAGATGCAACACATTCCAAGAGCTAATTAATCGCTGCTGCTACTTACTGAAGGAAAGAGCCAAGAGCCATGTGTTTGTGCTATTCATGTTTCTGATAGAAACATCTGATTTCATCGTTGTTGTTGATGAGAAAATGCTTCAGAAAGGGCATCAGAGCACTTTTCAGCATGGCTGACAATATGGTTCCCCATTTGTTTGCTCTTTTACCTGCTACCTGCTGAAACCCAGCATACGTTCTGCAAAGAGCTACGCAGGCCCTGCTGTATGGCGAACACCCTTTCTTAAAGACTATATTCTGACTGTGCCTTCTCACACCCTTTTGTGCGTGTTTGGGAGGAACATTGCAACAAACGTCTTCTGCAGAAAATACTTCTCCAAATACTGGATTGAAGGCTGCTCCAAAAATCCCCAAAACAATGAACCCACTCTACAGGCGTTTTACGTGTGTAAGAAATAAGCACGACAGAAACACATGCCACCCGGCCTTCCCGTCACACGCACCACGGCTGCAGCCCCCAAACGCCAGTTCTGATCTGCTGCCGTACTCCTCTGACATTACAACATTCTCCTTTTTTCCTGGTTAGTGTTCAAGGACTGCGGCACTAATTCCTCCTGGTTGCACTGCCAGTGACTGTACTGGAATGAGTCCATGGAATGAAGTGAATCCCATCTACTTTTTTTTTTTTTTTAAGGCATTAAAATCCTAACATTGATTTTTCAAAATATCAGCCTGGGTTTCCAGAAGATGAATAGCTATCTTCAGGCAGTGTTGGTCCAGCAGAGTCTCTCTGACCTTTGGACTCGCTTCCCCCACAACAGGGACACCCAAGGGCAAACACTAAGGGCAACAGCCAATGATTCAGGATGTCCTCTAGCAGCGATCTTACACTCTGTAAACAAATGACATTATTAACATGCCCAGTAGAGGCTTGGTTTTGGCTTGTTCTCTTTCTTATTTGAATTAATTCCCAAATAAGACCATTTATGACCTTTATCTGAAGCTACATTATGCAAGCCAATGCTTGTGCAGGCCAGTGTCTGTATTCCAGGGTAGAAGCCACCAGGAGCTAAAAGGAAGAAAGTAGGTTTCTGCTCCAAAACAAAGTGAAGCCAGGAAATGCCTTTAGACAAATAAATTACAATTTCAAGTCAACTGCAAAAAGGGAAGGGGGGAGTTTCTGCAGCAGAGGAAAAGGTCCTCCATGAAGCCGGAAAAACTCTAGATCTGGCTTACTCAGAGCAGGTTTCTGCCACCGCTTTTCCTGGCAACACTGAGATGCAAATGAAACAACAGTTGTAACAGAGGCTGGAAAGACTCTGAAGAGCTTACTCTGAACAGCAAGTGGCTGTCACAAAAGTGGCTGTCACAAAAGTGGCTGTCAGCTTAGTCAAGACTTAAATCTTTTTTTGGCTTGCTTGCACTGCTGTGATTTCTGTTTCCTCCATCCAACAAACCAACCGTGATGCAGGGAGACTGGGAAAGACATTCTGCATGGGACATCCAACACCCAAACTTTTATAAAACATTTAACGATAAAAGCAAAGAAACTGCAATACCAGATAAGGGCGACAGCCCGTGCAAGCTAGTCTCTTGCAACGAGAACCGAGTTTCAAAGCGCAACTCTGCTACCTACAGTTATTGGCTATTTGTCCCTCTCACTCCCCGAACGCCCGGCGACCGAAGGCTCTAAGCAGTGCATTTCTAATGACCTTGCCGTTGCTCTTCCTGCTGTAGCATGGACTACTGCTATAAATTTGGTTATCTCTCTCTAAAATGTGATTTGTTCTCAGTTGAACAGGAGCACAGAATTTCCCAGCTGAGTTACACATTACGGGAAAAAGTGTTCCCTTTTGGGTTTTTCAGCCTGCCATATTTCAGTCCGCTTCACTCTCCACTTCTTGTTTTGTGCTGCTTTCACATCCCTTCTTACTCGCTCCATTCCGAGGAAAAAAACATTTCATCCTTTTCCATCTGCCATTAATTATTCTCCCTACTCTACCCAGAAACTACCATAACTCTCCAGTATCCTTACGGAGCCGGAGTGCCCTCTGTTACCTATAGCAATGCGATCTGTGGGTCTGTGAAACTCTGATTTATGTGTTTCTGCGTAACTTACTTCTTCCCTCCTGAACAGAGTCTTGGTTAATCATAATCAACATTACACAGTTCCTTCGCTCATCCTAATATTTAGATGCTCAACTAGATCCTAATTGAAAGGGCACGACTTTCACAGGAAAAAATCCTCTTCGCTCTGCAAAAGGCCTCAGTGGTAGGTATTGCCCAGACATCCTGTCAACTAGCCCTCTTTAAAGAGAAATACTACAATATTTCAAAAGCATTTATGGATATCTAAGCTTCCAAATGCTGTTGAGCAGGATCAAGCCCTGAATGGACAGAGAAGAAACAGAAGCCCACTGATGGAATCACTGAATAATTATAAAACTTCAATTGAAAAATGTTGGGTTTTTTCTATGAGGACTATTTTATTCTTAAAGATGAGAAAATGACACAGAAAATAGTCATCTAGTAACAAATTGTGAAAGTTCATTTTCCCCCACTTGATGCTGACATTATCTGGTTCTTTGCTGATAGAGAGTTTTGTTCCACAGGAGAACAAAGGAATGCCTAAACAAACAAACAAACAAAATTAAAAAAAGTTATCAGCAGTAGGCTAAGGCAGTAAAAGGAAATACTTAAATTACAGCCTGTGTGTGATACTCTGTCCACATGCGTCACTGAAACACACGCTCCAACAGGACTCAAGGAACGATAGATGCTTGTACAGAATGAATTGAGTAGTAGGCAGAATAAAATAAATCCTTTGAGGTAGGACATAAACCATGGGAGGTTTGGTTGAGAGTTAAGCATATCTGTCCCCACAGCCAACAACAGGAGAAGCACAGCTCTGATAGCATGGTCCTGCCACCAGACATGGAGGCTATGCCCTGGGTTGTTCTCAGAGCACCTGCAGACCTTGTTGGTCTGGCGCACGGTGCTCAGAGTTTCCTGAAAGCGGGCCAGAGGTGTCCACGTGCGAACCCTGAAATCAGTGAATCAGCTTTTGTAATGTTATTTTAACCAAAAGAAGACGCAAGGGTGAGGTATGTGCTTGTGGGAGGGAAGGTGGTGGTGGTGGTGGGGAATAGACAGGGAAAAAAACAACCATTTTAACTAGAAGCCCTGTCTGTACCTTTTCACTTAGTCACTTAAATACACAGATGACTAGAGCTGAGGGATATTAAATGTGAATCCTGCACAGTACATTTTTAGGAGATATAAAAATCCGATGTACTGCAAAATTTATAGCTTCCTCTCCCTCCCCAAAAAAGGAAAAGAAAAAAATCTACTGGTAGAACATATAAATTTTGCTGAGGCTCTAAAAGGTGTCATAAAACCTCCCTGCCACAGATTCAGTTGGTGTTACAGTAGGTATTTCTATAACGCAGATTTGTAATAATTTGGGTTTTGTACATTGGGTGGTAATACTGCGGTGCTTTAGGCAATATGCCTATAATGTCCAACACAACAGAATGCCTGTTGGGTCTCATTTCATGTATATAAATTATATATAATCTGAACAAACACGAATGGTGGGACCCATATATAAACAGTCTTAATATTTCAACACCTACATTTCTTTATGAACCTGGGTGGTTAGAAAGGTGGTTGCAAATGATTATTTCTTTACCAAGTTCACATGGAGTAGTTTGCTCAGTTTAATAATAGTCTATCTTGTTCGGGCTGAACAAACTGGTCCCTGTGGGGAAAAAAAAGCGGGGGGAGTAATAAATCAATAGCCCAGATGTAATCTTAGGTGTCTAGAATGCAGAGAGGGATTTTGGAGCATAATGGTGCTGGTTGTCTATTGTCATTCAGACATGAGCTGCATCAGAAAAGGGCTTGTGGGAACCTGATAAGAGTTGGTCAAAAGTGGGCCATAAATCAAATGCAGGCAGTATTCTGCTGATTTCACACACACGCTCACTGGGAAAGAAAAAAAAAAAGGAAAAAAAAAGATAGAAAAGAAAAGGTGATAGATCTGCAATTTACTGCTTATCACATCTGCTAGAAGTTTCATAATACAAAAGCCTGACCTTCAATGAATAAACACTCCAGTTGACTACCTGTTTCTGCCTAGAAAATATGGCACTCGAGTCTCCTAGAGCTCAGAAATGCGTCTACGAAAATGATGTGACATCTTCAGGTTTAACAAGCTTCTTTGTGTTGCTAACAGCTGAGTAGCTGTCACTTTAGTTACTAGTAGCCACTTTAACTTCAGATGCACAGTGTTTATTGAAAGGAACTAGATACTTATTCAAAGACACTAATAGCCTATGGGGAAAAAATAGTTCATAGCACAAGGATTATGAAAAGAGCAATGTGCATGGCTCTTACTTACAGTTACGTTTTGCTTCTGCCTGAAGAGAAAATAAAAACTAGCAGTAACAATACATTGATTAGAGAGAGGTGTCCACGCTGCAGTACAGGTACCTCCGCTGGGATTCTGGCCACAGCAACATCCACAGGTGACGGGTGCTACTCTGTCACCTCAGCCCTTTGCAAGGGTCATCAGTCAATTTTAACCTTGATTCGGACTCATATTTCAAAGCTCTGGCAATAGCTGTTTCTTTAAATGTTGCATATTCATTATTTCAAGACCAAACGCTTTAGAGTATTTTTCCAATTTTCGCACAGATTGCTAGATCAATGCAATTTTTATCTGATGTTTAACCTGATTTCAGTTATACTTTCCTAAGGACTTACTGCAGATAATACCTATTGCTCAAGTGAAGGTCCTGCAGTCAAACAAATTGGGAGGGCCCGAATTACTGTATTACAGGAAAGATCCTAATAATGGGAGTCGGCGAGCTGTCCCTCAGCAACTCCACAAGCCTCGCAAGTGTTTGTCTAAGAAGACAAATCCATTTTCTGCCCGAGTATCATACACAGGGAAAAAGAGCATGAGATTAAAACAAAGCCCCAAATTAACAGAAGCCTTTCCCCAGGTGCTCGCAGCTCATCTTGCCTGCACTGGTCTGTCACATTCCCAGTCCCTCAGAGTAAAGGTTGTCTTGGCTTGAGACATTTTCTGCAGCGCAGGGTCAATCGCTGCTTGAGAATAACGAACTGAACGCTAAAAAGCTGGTGCAAAGTAGTTCGAAATGTTCATTGCCCTGATTTTGTTATGGCAACTTTATTGCTCTCTGGGAGGAATCTGCCCTTGCAGGTTCACAGGGTCCAATCAGTCAGTGCACAGGTCAACACAGAAAGAGAGAAACAGTGGGACACTGGGTAGATCACTGCTATGGAGACCCTTTGCAAGTTAAACTACCCGTACTATATGATCAATGCAGGGAATGCACAAGACAGTCCCGGTACAGCGATTCCTCCCTCAGCAGAAGGGACTTTACTGACCCCAGATACCCCACAGAAACAAGCTTTACTTCTCCTTGCTCAGCTGCTGTGACTTTGGTATATTATCATGTCTAACACAGCTGTTAGGGCGAAGACAAGAAGGGTACAAGCCCATTTAGAAACCATTCCTCACAACCTGGAAGTAGAATTAATGAAAACGTCTCAGATTTTGATCCTAGTGCAAGTTCTCTGCATGCTTGCTGGTCTACTTGCCACTGCTGTGCAGGCTTCGCTGTCGGAGAGGACAACGGTTATCAATCACGTCAAAGCACTTTAACCAGGCAAGCAAGCTACAAACACCTCGCACAATTTATGTCACTGGGGAAGAGTCATTAATTTGGATTTCCAGCTTCCTGCTCAGGCAAAATTAAAAAACAAAATATTGAATATAGAGTCGTTTGATTTAACGCACACAAATAGGTAATTGAGTATATATCTGCTGACCTTCCCTAAGAGGAAGGGCATAAATATTCCGGCTTGGTTTCACAAACCAAACAAACTCTTATAATAAGGAAAAAGCAATTTAATTATTTTATATATATATTTGTTCACCTTGGCTTGCTAGGAGAGAGATTGATTCCTTTGTTAAAAATTATGTTTGGAAGGGGGAAAGGACTTTAATTTGTATAAAGTGCATTCCGGGAATTAACATTCTCCCCTTTTGAAGGAGAAAAACTGTGCCATTAGATTTCATTGGTACTAAAAGAAAAAGGTTGTAGGGTTATTTTCGTTTGGGGTTTTTTTGGGGGGGAGGGTATGTTAATCAAGGTTGCTGGGGGGAGCAATCTAACAGATTTTACAGTGCTCCACCATGCATGTGTGCACCCTTGTTTGTGTTCTCCGTGTATGTGGATGCACGTGCATAGGTCTACAGCTTTATTCTGATAGCCTAGCGGTAGCAATGGCAAGACTTTGCTGGTATCACTCTAACACTCCTAATTGCACATTAAAATTAGCAAATCGAGTCATTCTGTTCCACACAGAAACTGTAAATCCTTACCCTTCCCAAATATAAAATATTTACTTCCAAACCTCTTAAGTTCGACGTTATTCCAAACACAGACCTTCCCCAGCAGCTTCCTCTCCTGCCTTCTGATGTCCCCACTCCTCCTCTCTCTCTTCGAGGTGCAGCAGCTCAGCTGAAGCTCTCAGAACAACTCCACAGGCCTATTCCTTTGTCCTTCTGAACCAGTTTCAGTGAGGTTTGGTCCAGCTTTCTTCTACAAACCCTGCCTTCAGAAAAATGCAGGGCCTCCTATACTTAAGGACTTCACCCATTTTCAAGCCCTAGTAGTCAGAGAGACCGGCTGAAAAATTCCTTTCCCAAAACAATCAGGATATGCTAAATCTTGGCAATTCCCTGGCAACTTCAGCTGGGGTCCTTTTTTTTTTTTTTTTGCTAGAACAAGATCTTGACTGCATTTTACTATTCAGCAGCTTACACTGAATTAAAAGAGAATAAAAATCTACAAACCATATGGAGGAAACACGGATTAATCGGTGTAGGAAGCTCACGTTATGCGTACGTGCTTATTAGCAAAAGGCTGAATTAGAAACACTGCTTAGCTGAAACAGCTGACTCATGTTGCTACAGATTGAATCGAGTCAAAAGCACTTTGGGGCTAATGGAAATACGTCGTTCTCCCACTCCTAAGCCAAGAAATATTTATGTATTATCGCAAGCTTGGGTCCTGCAAAAACCTCAGCTGAAAGTTAATTGCTCTGAATCTCTCTGAGTCTTTGGCTTGGTCTGGCAATCTTACCTTATAGAAATTCAACAGATGTCCCTATACGGAGCTGTCTGGGCTCGTGCTGTGCCCTTACGTCCGAGAGTCCACTTTGAGGCAAAATAAGGAAAAAGAGTGATCAAGAGGTGGAATGACTCTGAAACACAGAGCAGCTCACAAAAGGGAGCTTAAAGAGAGCTCTTCCCAGGAGGAAGGAGAGGATAATTAGAGTTTAGTGAGAGTCATTCTCTTCCCTTTCAAGGCAACTCATAAGGGATATGTGTTGATTATCAAATAAAAGAGGATAATGCATTGCTGAGAGACTGTACTGTGCAAATATTCATTTGAAAATGTTTACACTACAAATTTAGCTCATTTCCTGCATATCTATGCACAGATGGTAATTTCCTCAGATTCAAAACTGGGGGAGAAGAGGGGGAAAATCCTCACAGAAATGCTAGCAAATTCAATGGGATCTCTACCGAGAAGCAGCCCAAACATTTTGTTTTCTGAATCCCCTTCTTTTTCTCCCGCTTCTGTTCTGTAAAATGTTAATTGCCCTCACATAATGGTCAAGGAAGAATACAAGCAACTTCAAAATATTTTCTAGCAAAATATTCTAAAGGAAATTTTACACATTAAGAAGTTATGAAAAATAGAACATTTTTGATTTAATCCTGAAAATTTAAATCTGCTTCTGACTGTACATTATTTCAGTCAGTTACAAATTCCAACCAAAGCCATCCGGCAGTCTCAGTTACACCTAGTATTTTTCCCCTATCTCATCTTAAGCTCCAAGTCAGTGGCGAGATGTGCATGGGAAATGTAAACTGCTGGATACTTTTCCTGGCAAAGTCAGACACATACTGTAAACAGATTACTCTTACCCAATTACTAATTTAAGGCTAATTTGTTTATGTTTTAATTCTTCCATAATTTGTTCTTCCTGTAGAACAAATAAGATCTGATTGTGTAGTTAACAGCTATAGCCTAATATGCATACAAAAATGATGGGGAGGCCACACTTGCTCCGCCAACTCCAAGCGCTCTTCCCCCTTCTCCAACCAAATTACTAGATTCATAAAAATAAAAATTATTCTAACACGTAGTATAAATAATGGAGCTATTTTATGTCTGGACAACTGCTTCCTGAGAGTGCAGGTGCAGGACATACTTTCAAGTTCTTCTTCATGACAATAAGACCTTTGCAGAGGGCATTGAAGGTTATAGCTACACAGAAGGAACATGACTCCAGAGGATGAGAATTTAAGCTAACATCAGGGGAGTTGTCAACAACATTGACAGAGAAGCTTAGTTCTGGTAATTTTAACTTCCATCATTCCAATTTCTTCCATGCCCATTAATAAAGAGCAAAGCGTACCGCAGAGAGCAAAGTAAGAGAGTATCAGCATGGCAGACAAGGTATGGTCACAGTCAGAAAAGGGCCTTTTCCCATCATAATGAATTACAGTTTCCGCTCTGTGCTCCTCAAGTATCCTGTGCTCGTTTCAGGTCCTCCAGTGAAAGCACATGGAAGTGAAAATTATTATTCCTGAGTTAGGACAAACAGCCTTACCGGCCGGACAGCATGCTTTGGAGGTCTACACCATGCTGCTTTGAAAGTCCTCTTGAAGACTTCAAGGAATAAAATCCACGCAGAAAGACTTTCCTTGAGCAGCAGCCCTCACTTCCACCATGTAAAACATTTCACAGCTTGTCTCATTATAGCATTTGTAAAAACACTGTCTGAGAGCAGTGGTGCATAAATGAATTATTTAAGTTTTGCAGCAAATCACCCTGATCTTGTGTGCAGCTTCTTAATGCACTCTAAGTGAGCCCTAGGAGGCAAATCATAGCAGACAAGGGGTGTAATGTAAACCAAGTTTTATTAGCCACGAAAAGCTACACTACAACATTTATTAAGTATCAAAGACAGTGCATTTAAATAAGTTTGATTTGGTAAATAATAGCCAACAGTGTGTCTATCTTCCCTAGTTCCAAAGGCTTTTTATTTAAAAAAACCCCAAAACATCAAACCCAAAAATAGCTGTTTATTTTCCTGTCAGTTCTGCTAATATAGCGGGTCCTCTCTATTTTGCAAATACTAATTTTCAACAAATTACCATGTGTCACAAACAGTCTGCAGCTCTCTAGCCTTAATACTTTGCAGAAGAGTAAAAGTGCATTAGTATGTTATCATCCGCTCCTTATCAGCGCGAGCTCCGTGGTCCCTGCTGCCCCTAGCAGCCTGGGAAACACAGACCGCCCACCGCTCCCTGCCTTGCCCTCAGTAAACAGGCCCCAAACACCCCCCTGATACTCTCCTATTTTAGGCAGCTGCCTCTTGTACTGCTAACACGGAGCGGACCTTCAAAACCAAAACTATTTCTGCTAGAGCTCCATTTCCAATATGGTATGAAATGTAAAAGGCATCTTAGCAAAGCTTTCTTCCATACCTCTGCCCTTTTCTTACCTCATTAATTGAATCGCAAGAAAAACCTAAGTGCTGCCTCACATGCCATACATTTACAGCACAAATCATCTTTTATCTTGGGCCAAGGAGATAAGTCCAAGTCCAGACAGACAATAACAATAAAAAGAAATTAAATATACCAAAGTACTCAATGGGCAGACACTCACTGATAAATATTTAATGCTCTGATAGCGCAATTTGGGTATTTGTAAAATGCAGCTGGTTTTCCTTTGTGCGAGCATCTCCCTTGCTCTCTCCAGCTTTGGCCTGCTATAAAAAAAAAACCAAAAACTGGTAACTTCTTCCGGTGCCCTGAATGCTGAATGAAGAGATAGTGCTTAAAACAACCCATGCAAAGCCACGCAGGCTTGTAGCAACAAAGTCTAAGTCCCCCATCCTTCCCATCACAGGAGGGAGCATAATTAGCACGTCAGGAGTGCATCAGGACTCCTCCATCGTGTGGGATGTGATGGTGGTACAAAATACCACAACAAACAAGCCACCCAAACAAGCAAAGATTTGTCTCTACTGCTCTGAAAAGTTATAGAAGCTTCCTACCACTACTGGCTCTGCAGACTACTGAATCCCAGTTCCCTTTCTCAGAAATTACTTGTTTTATTTTCTTCTGCAACGCTGAGAAAGCAGCCAGCTGAAGATCTGGTGCCTGAGGAATGAAGGAAAAAAAAATAGATATTTTAGGCATGACTCCCCGAGTAGCCCAGAGTCATGCGGTGGCTCTCACTGAATCTTCTGGGTTGTCTAGATGGTGGGACACAGCGCCTCCTCTAGGTGTGCAGAAATGTCTTTCTGCAAATCAAAGGCTTTTCTCTCTCTCGTCGTTTAGTTGACTATCTCTCACTGAGTAAGCTCTGAGCTCCAGAGCTATTCCAGCTCTTTCTGCCCTCATCAAGGTTCAGCAGCAGAAACAACAACTATGCTGGTTCTTTGAGCCTGAAATTCTGCCACATTCTTGTTCCTGCCCTCCCCCTATGAGTAGCTACATAAACAGGATAACCAGACCAATTTTAAACTGAAGAAAGCAATGATCTTTTTTTCTAACTGGAAACTTCCTACCACTTTTCTCCTTAGGTATTTATATTTTCCAAAGCAAAAGGGAAAAAACTCTTTACACATTTTCATTAGCTTGCCTTTTAAAAAAAAAAGGGGCTCTCTTTTTGCAGAAAATATGAACTATTTCTGCGTGATTTTGAATTGTTTGTATCTGGAATAGGGGCCACTAGTCAAAGATTTAATAAAATTACACAATACACAGTAAAAGTAGCAGACAAGTAGGTCTTCTCTGCAGCAGGACACAACAGATGTTTCAGAGGAATGAGCAAGTTTCACTTACAGTCCAGATGTGTAATATATACAGAGAGAGCAATGGGGAACCCAAAGGAAAAATGATGCCACTTATAGCTGTCCATGAAGAGATTATTTTCCTATAGAAAGGAGCAATCAAACAGTTGTCCAACTACTTAAAACACGAGATGTTCATCTTTCAGCCATCCACATTTGAAGAGGTGCTGCTGAAACTCTTCTGGGAATCCAACAGCTTTACAGGGCATATCGGCCAGAGCAGAATTTGCTTTCCACTATAAAACAAGCTATTGCTTTCCATACCTCATCACCTCCAGAAAAACTAAACTGAACCAACCACACCACTGCTGATGGTGAGCACAACATATAATTACAGAAAACGCCATTTTTTCCCCATCTGGGTTTTCTGTTCCTCTGCAGATATATTCTTACTCCCTCTACTAAGAACTATTTCTAGCAAATAAAAGGGGTACAACATTTAATGCTCAAATATTAAATATTTCAAAGTTCAGAAGAAAAGTTCATTACCAAAGGAAAGTATAAACAAGGAGATGATAAAATGGTCATCATAAAATATGGTAATAATCCCTTCAATGGCATATCTTGCTGTTGTAATTAACTAGTAATACATTCCTCCCATGTTTCAGAGAGAGTTTTACTGCCTTAATATATAACTGGAGCTGTTTAGCAGAATCAGCATAACTCAATCATCATTTTCCTTTTCCATCTAGTATGACCAAGATTCATATCTACACAGAAATATTTTTAGTTCCTATCTTACCAATCCATCATGCTTTGATCAGTTATCAAGAGACTATCCAAATTACACCACCACGTTCAAGACTTAACTGCTGTGTCATGGACTGTGCATGTTTCCTGACAGACAGCCTCGACAGTGCATTGAGCCAACAGATGTATTTAAGTTTGATGGTTAACTCTGTGTTATATTTTTGTCGCCGTTTAACCCCAGCTGGCCACAAAGCCCCACACAGCCGCTAGCTCACTCCCCCACATCGGGATGAGGGAGAGAATCAGAAGAGTAAGAAAACTTGTGGGTTGAGATAAAGACAGTTTAATAGGTAAAAGCAAAAGCTGTGCGCACAAATTAAGGAATTAATTCCTCACTCCCCATGGCAGGCTGGAGTTCAGCCATCCCCAGGAAAGCGGGGCTCCGTCACACATAATGGTGATTTGGGAAGACAAATGCCATCACTCCAAACATAATCCTCCTTCCTTCTTCTTCCCTCAAATTTATATGCTGAGTACCACATCATATGGTATGGAACATCCCTTTGGTCAGTTGGGGTCACGTCCCGGCTGTGTCTCCTCCCAAACCCTTGTGCATCCCCAGCCCACTCGCTGGTGGGGTGGTGTGAGAAACAGAAAAGGCCCTGGCTCTGTGTAAGCACCGCTCAGCAGTAACAAACACATCTCTGTGTCATCAACACTGCTTTCAGCACAAATGCAAACCATAGCCCCATACTGGCTACTATAAAGAAAATTAACTCTATCCCAGCCAAAACCAGTACAAACTTCTAAGCAACTATTAGACTGCACCAAAGCTATGTTTTGTACACAATTTTACAAGCCTCTCCCTTTTTCCACTGTTGTTGTTTGCAGAAAATCTGATCACTGGTATTGATTGACAGTTTTTTTAAGTGAGCATGAGTAATCACTTTGGATTGAGTTACACATTCTAAATGTTCCTAAAAATATTCTATTATCCTGATTATTGATCGAGGGAATGTGTTTGGTTTATAAATTTAAGTTTCTGTAACAGAGACTATTTCCGGAAGGCCCACCATCAGCAAATTCACATCCCCTGGTCAAGGACATCTTGAATATTCATATTCTGGTTTCTTCCCCTGAAAAAAAAATACATGTAACCTACCCCTTCAGGCAAATTTCATTTCTTTAAGTTCAGATCAGTTCCCAGTGAAATTCTTCTCAGTGAGAAAGGAAACTCAGGTTTGGAAAGCTAAACTGCTCCAAGTCATGTTCCTAGTGATTTTAGTAGCCTTGATTTTCCAGTGCTCAGCTGGAAGACATCTCAGAAGGCCTGTATGCACTCACGCCAGTAAGCTTTTGAAAACCAACTCCTTTACGATGTTTTCATCTAAACTCTTAAAACTGAGAGCAGCAAAATTAACTACTCACAAGTGAAAATTACAGGGGCACACCCTGCAAACTTGCTTAATTTTACCACAAATTTTGCTGGGTAAGTGTTGGCAAGATCTGGACTTAGCCTCAAAACTGGCTGCACTTTATGAATACCCAAGCCTCAAAATACATAACTACTGGGATGTTGGCCTTGCATAGGACTTGCTAGTGAGGAACTTCATCTCTTCGATTTATCCCAAATGAAACCAGTCTGACCCTGCACATATGCAATGATCTTTTTTGGTGCGGTCTTACACACATGCCAAAGCCAAAATTTTAGCTGTCTGTTGTTTCTGCAAGCACAGGAAATACACACAACACCTATAAAGCAGATTAACGGACATTTTCCATTTTAAAACACTGCTTTTAGACAATGAAAATCACTTGGAAGGAAATTCTTCAAATTGGGGTTTTTCTTTTAAATTCAGATTTGGGAGAACTGGTGTTTTGATTTTGGGGTTTGTTGGTTTTATTTGCATTCGGAAAATATTAAGGTGGAAGCTTAGAAGTATCACGTGAACTGGCTGGATCACCACACCAAGTAAAAACTCATGAGAACTGGGGTTGCAGACATCTCAAAATAAATGCGCCGCTCTCCACATTACTTTGCTTTTCTCATGCTTAAAAATATTCTTCCAACCACTTAACTGTTTCATGCTTTGAAATAAAAGCTTGAAATTTGTCAGCAGCTGCTCTGGCATTAGATAAATGCCTTTTGGTACTTCATAAAAAGTTACCTAACGTTGGTCAACTTATAAGCCTTTAGGGAAAAATAATAAAATCAGTTCACACCTAATCAGAAAGTATTTCTTTGACTTCAGCAGCTAAATTATCTTCTGCCTGCATCTCCAGTGGGTCGGCTTCTGTCTGAAGGTGCAGGGACAAAGCAGAGCTTTCCTTAAAATTTCTTCTTCAGGTGCCAGGCAGGATAGTGAGAAAAAGCAAAATGCCTCCTGCAATCTCGAGGGTCTCCTCCTGACCATTCCCTTTGTACCAGCTACATACACTTCAACTTCTTCACCAGTGAACAGGAGTCCCATAAATAACAGTCACTTTCTCTACATAATCCTGATTTATTCCCAGAGAGTCTATGTTCTACCCTGAATCCAGCAAGTATGGAAGAAATATTATGACTCTAAGAGAGGATCACAAAGCAGACATGCTAGAAAGGCTAAATTAACTTCGCCGTATTGGCAAAGGTACCACATTTGATATAATTTTTGGCATCTAGCTTTCAAAATACTTTAAGGCAGTGTGAAGTGGCTATGTAACTGTGTAACTGCACATCTTTAAGAATATTCATTGAACTTCATTAGACAGCACCATCTATTTTTCCTTTTTTTTGTTGTTTTTTTTAAAAAAAGAAATCATTGCCCTGTATTCAACTTCCCATTTCAAAAGTTCTCACTAGCTAACTGCTCTTATTTCAGCATTTAAAATTTCCACTGACTTTGGTGGGAGAGAACTTATGGCAATGGTGCATATTCTGAGAATCCCACTGGCAATACAATGAAGGGCTGAAGTGCTAGAAATATTACAAATGGAATATTTTACTAACCTTGATAGTGCCAATACAATCTACTTCAGCTTCTATTACCATGCCATAAATATATGGCCCAGAACAGGAAAATGCCATTAAACAGTCTATTTTTGTCACTCGGTTTGCCCAAAGTAAACAAGGGGATGCTCAGCCCAGCTTAGTGCTTCATGAATCACTGTGCTAATTTAAAAAAAAAAAAAAATCTATGAAAATCTGGTACTACAAATATTTCTGAATGCAGAAGCTCTCATTAAATTTTTGAAATAATTTTAGTCTTCATTAAAATAAACAAATATTTTGAAGTACTTTGAATAAATTTAATATCGAATACTAAAATGCTAACATTTTATATTTCATTTAGAAAAGGCTATTTTTATTAATAAAGGAATACACTCTGAAAAGTCCAAAGATAGAGTAATAAGGCCATACATCTCCAGTTTATATCCACCAATTTCTGAGAAACTGTACAGATAAAAACTTTTCATAATAGATGCAATGTAATTTCTATGTCAATAATTGTATGGGTTAACATGGATCAGAAAGTGTTAAGGTATAAATGCTTGCAGGTTTATTCACGTTCCTAAAAAGAGGCAAGGCTCTAGTTCTTTTGCAAAGCAAAAACCAAAATCTATTAAAAGAAAATAAAAATCTTGTCAATGAGTTCACCACACTTCAGAAAAGCTTCGTCTAACAATTCCAAGTTCTTTTACAGAAACAGTATTTGGAGATATTAGTATGTATTTCAGGAAAGAATTTCATGAATGGCCTTCATAAAAATGAAAGAGAACAACACACATCCCCAATTACACGACGCTCACTGTTCTCATTCTCTGTCCTTTAACTGGTGAGGTTTTTTCCTCCCTTTTTTATAAAGGTAATATTTAAAAAAATAATTGGGATAAGTATTGGGCTGTTTTACCTCCCGCTTTTACAATACTGTACAACAACTTGTCTACGTGTGCTGTCACCTGCAGGTTTAGTCGTACTGGAAAGTCAGCCTGATGTGTAAAAACCTGCTGCCCCCATCCCCTCCCCTGTGTGTTTCCTGACCTTTCTGAGCCACGCTGGAAATATAAGGATGACTGACTATTGCTGACGATTTGGGATTTTTTAAGCCTACACGCAGATGATGTACAGGAAGGCTGGAGTTAGTTTCTTGAGTCTGGTTTGTTTTATTATGTTTCTGTGAAGCTTAGTTCATTAATACGATTCTTCCTATAAAAGTCCCTCAAGTTACTTGTTCACAGTGCAGCCTGCAGGAAAGGAGAGAGGGGGAGAAGATCTGAAATGAAAGTGCTTGAGAACTAATGCAGAAAATTATCGTCAGATAGTCTTGAAAAAATACTCTCAGGAATTTTCATAAGGGTTTCAGTCTAACTTTTTATGTATCTAACAATATTATTCTTACTCAGAGAAAAGGGAATTTTCTTTTACGTGTATTTTTTTCTAGTAATACATTATTAGGCAATAATGATTAAACCTGCTGTTGTTGCTTTAAGTATTTTGACGCCTCTATCTCCCACACGTTAATTGTGACTAAATTACAGGTGCAGAAAAAGAAATATTTATGAATAACTTTTTTGGTGTGGCTTCACCTGGAATGAAGACAAAGCTGTTTTTGGACCAAGACGCAAGTGTGACCTCATGATTTCCTGGTGTTGGGAACTGCTAGCCAGCCTCCAGTGTCAGCCACACCTATGTCAACTCATGCAATTCAAATTAACCGAACTGAGTTATTCCAGATTTGCATTACTATAACTAAAAGGAGAAGATGGCCTTTCAACGACTTTTACAGGCTTCATTGGAACGTGGATTTGTCGTGTTTACAGGAATCTGACGTTTTAATGGCTAAAGAATAGGGATAATGAGGAACAAAAGGTATATATAGGTAGTCACAGACATATTTATGCTTCAAATATTCTGGGGGTTGTCCTTTTTTTTTTTTTTTCTAATTCCTTAATCTCATACTACATACAGAAGTAAAACAACACAAGCCTCATTGTACTCATGGTATTTGAGTTCTGGGCCAGCAAAAATGGTGAAAAGTCCAAACACGCCTCAAAAAAATCCCCTAAAATTCTCAAAAACATGAAACCCACAAGACATAGGACACAGATGCATGCTGTTAAATTAAATGACTCTCAGTAAGACAATGCTAATAGGTACTTAGCATATAAATATATTTTCATTAGTTAGATTGCAAAAGATTGGGATTGATAAAAGTGATCTCATTTTCTCTAGGCTTAAAGAAACTTCAAGTTCCTTCAAGAAAAATTAATTTCAGATTTTCACTTCCACTGGAAAGCAGATTTCTAAAGGTCTGAGGAACAGATCCGAATGAGTGATTTAGTGTCATACACTACAAGTTTGTACCTCTATGACTCTTGAAAAGAAGAAAACCATTTTTTTCCCCAAGAGTGATATCTCCCAAAATTATGCATCTGATAGCCCCTGCTTGTAATTAGACTGGAACCCAGGCAAGTGACAAAGCAGAAATGAAAACACTCACACACACAATCTTTTAGAAGAAAAGCTTCTCAAGGGAAGTTTTGCCTGTAGATTAAATTCAACACTTGGAGAAGTTTCAGCCAGTATCTTAATCAGAAGTATTTTCAACTTTCATTTGCCTTGTTTGCCATGTGAGAGAGCAGGCTCTATCCTTACTAGAAAAACCAGACTATGAGACAGGTCATGCTTACAATTAGTTTGCTAAGAAAAAATGCTGGCTTGTTGAGAAGACGCACACAATATACTACTTAAGTCCTTTGGACAGAGGTGAATTCCACTCCTAGCAAGTTTATTCCCTGTATTGAGTACTGGAGCCATATCAAACACAATTGGCTTCACTGTAACACAGTGGAACTCATTAGGACCAGATATCACTGAGGCCAAGTTCTTGGCTGGAATCAAAGAATAACAGGGGATTTATATGGTTATGGAGACCATCTATAGTTATATTAGACAGGATTAAAAAACCCACACACATTTTAAAGAACATAAATCTCCAGGCTTTAAGACATAAGCCAACTTTTCTCTGAGAAGTTGGGAAGAGAGTTTCCTTCTAAGTAGGTTATTCCACAGCAGTGGTGGGAAGAAAGGATCTTCCCCACCTCTAACCACGAAAAACCACCTCATCTAACCAAGTGTGTTCTTACAGGCCACCTCTGCAGCCTCCAAAGAGAAAAGGACACCTCCAAACAGCAATATGTTCCCCATACTGGGCTGAACTGCCCAGCAGAGTTACTTCTTTCTCTTACTGCTACAGCATGGACTTTAGACAATGGGGTTTTACCTCACCTAGAAGCAAGCAAGCTAAATCCCACCACTGTGTACTTTTTGGCTTCCTAAGCCTGAAGCATCTGATGTTTAACACCGTTGCCTCAACCACTGTACCTGCACGTTAGGGCAATCTCTCTCTCATCTCAACCAGACCTACATAGCTTCAGGGGTTCACACAGCTCTTTTCAGTAAATGAAGTGATCACAGCAATAATATGGATCAGTGTTAATATTGCAAACGTGTAAAAGTCACCCTCCTAGTCTGAAGCTGACAAACTCAAAACCAAACAAGGCATTAACTGTAAATGATCAGGATAAATAAAAACTTCTGAAAGGTGTAGCAGGTCCTCAAAACTTGCATTCCCATTGCTGCTGGCTGCCATTCTTAAGACCGAGACCTCAACTCAATGCAAGTTGTTGGGTGTGTCTAATAAATTATTGGCTGAGACTCTTATACCCTGTGTCAGGCAGTAGGGCAAACTAGATGATAATAATGGTACCTTCAGGACTTACAATCCCCAAGCTACCAGTTTTCCAAATGCACAAAGAAGTCAGAATTCTGAATTGCTATGCCTGCTTCTTGCTCCTTCTGACAGAATTTTACACTGGAAGGGTGTAACTATGAGCAGAGGATGGGGGCAAAAGGGAGAGGAGAGAGAGGTTAAGAAAAGGGGGCTACATACCCAGGTGACACTTTGGTGTGCTCTGCAGTGGGTAGATGCACACTCACAGAGAACTGCAGGGATGCCAAAAAAAGAAGGAGAGAGACTCCACAAGGTCTCTCGGGTAAATCCATGCCTGAGTTTCACCACAGCAACTGTAGGGAGAGCGTGGCCTAATTCTTTCCACAGTCAATATGTGTGCAGGTGTGCTAAAGCGAGAGATTTCTGCTGCACGACACCAGTGACACAACCATAAAAAAAAAAAAAAAGAAAAAAGAAGAAAGAAAAAAAAGAGGAGAGGAAAAATCAATAATAGCTGGACATTCATTTAAACAAATGCATCATCCCATAAACAGTGCAGCAGCTTTCAAACGTAAACAAGAAAAGGTGAACTTTGTTCACATTATGTCTCCAGCTGTTTTGTGTTTCAAAACTGTGTGCCACAGCTGGGCTGATGAGCTCTGAATCCTGGGAAAAGGGGAAATATTTAACCTAACTTAAACAGAAAGAAGCAAGCCTCAATGGTGAGAGATAACAGGTGGGAGTCGTGCTCTGCTGCTGTGCCTGGAGGGTAAAATCTGGCATGCAGAGGTAGCTTCAGAACAAAAGTCGTCACAGCTGCTGTTTGCTGCTCTCCTCAAGTCCTTCCCTATTTATTCAGCATCACTGACAGCACCCTAGCAACATTAGTTTAAGTCACCGTCAATCGTTATAAAATTAGCTCATGATCCTGAAGCCAGGGCAAGATGTGGGCGACATTATCCGCACGTCTGTGTTTCTGTACGTCTGTGCAGAGAATCTGCAGTTAAAATGTGCGTGTAAGCCTTCCCCCCGCTAAAATATCGGGGTGGCTGCAGTGAAACACAGATTTTTTTTTTATTTTTTTTTTTTCAATCTCTGAACCTAAGAGCCATTCACAGAATGAAAAAAGAAGTTTAAGAGCAATCCCCATCCATATTTGCAGGGCTGCATGTTAACATGAATAATCTTCATTATCTTAACATGGGGGAAAAATCCAATGTAGACCTTCTGCCTCTCAGTTCTGTTGCAGCTTTCGCTATCTGTTGCTTGCTTTAATGTCAGGCTTTTAAGACTGCAGTGGTCCTCTGGGTCTTCAGCTTCTTTCTCAGGCACTGTAGTCAAACCCAACATCAACAGTTACAAAGCACATTAAAATTTGGTGCTCAGGCCCTCCCTCGTACAGCAGCCCCCACCTCCTGTATCATCAGCACACGACGCACAGCGTGCAAAGCCTTAATCAACCACAATTCCAAGACATTTGCTCTTACGGATTTGCAACTACCTAATGGAGTATGACAACTACCTGAAAAAGAAAATATATGTTTAAACCATCCCAGCATCAAACTAGCGCTGAACCTTTTACGTGCGCCCCACCTTTTCTAATTTTCATTATCGCTCAAAACCCTTAATAAATTTCAGACACATTCTCTTGACTGAGGAAAAAAATGCAATAGTCCATATCCAACCTCCTTCCAAGCCACTGGCAAGAATCCAAGCGGTTTAAAAAACAAAACGTGGGTAGCAATGTGTGGGCTCTTTTTAGTATGCAACATTCAGCTGGATTTCTCTCTTTTCCCAGGGCCCTCTCAGGACCACCAATATGGACGCAGATGCCAGTTATTTAGCAACAAAGAGCGATGAACAAGTAAGAAAATGAGTAAGATGGCACCTTGAGTGGCATATTAGAAATGCCTAGTACATCATTTCCATTGCACAGCAGAGTCAGAAGACTCGCATCAGTGCAAATCACATCATGAGGAGGGAGCTTTCAAAAGCAGATCTGCAGGGGTACTTCTGTTCCCCTAGCACTACTAGAGACTGCATAAGAGGACGAGTTACAGCCTGGACCAGAATTTAGCATAAAATCCCTCTCATCCTGACCCTTACAGGGGCCACAGGCAGCACACATGTTCTTTCCAGCAGAAAGGACCAGATTTTTAAAGATACAAGCACTAAGAGAAGGTGACACAAAAAACACCTTCAAAAACTTGTCCCAGTACATTTCGGTCGACCCAGCCCAGCCACCGCAGAGGAAGGTGAACCTACAGCCCTACTCACTCCCAAACGTTCCCGAGCATAAATAGCAGAAATCTGACTGCCTCTTTTTCTCTGTCTGCAGAAGAGCAGCCAGGATCTCACACACAGCCATTACTCCTGCAGTCATATGGGAAAAGAGCAGTGCCTGCTGAACGCGGGCACTCCTTAATCTCCTTCATAAAGGTCTTCCCCTCAGAAATGTTGCTCAAGCTGCTGCTGAAAACCCCAGCTGGGATATGAGCTTTACTGGACAAGATATTCATTGTTCAATTTATGGCTTGACTGTACTTGTAGAAATGTATTTCACTTCAGCATCAGATAAGCTGGGTGAAGGGAAGCAGTTCATCAGAGGGTTTTTTTCTTTATTTGATTTGTTTTCTGATTCACTAAAATGAAGATGCTTGTCTAGTTCAGTGATGGGTAAACATCCTTGCTTTTCCCTGCATGTCATTTTTTCACTTGTAGGATTTACAAATTCTAACAGTTGCATTTCTCAAGGAGATACAGAGGCACACACAGATGCAGAGACCAAGAAAAAAAAAAAAAAGGAGGAAAGTTTTCTACCTGCCAGGAGCCCAAATCCTTTCAGAGTTGCACTCAGTAAGTCTACAGTAACCCCAACGCACCATCAATTGAGGCACACTAGTGAAAACCAACACAGAATTCAATTTCATTCAGAGAAATAATATAGACAAAAAAGAACCTATAGCCTGAAATTCCAGGAGCAGAAGAAAACCTATGGTTACGTTCACTGTAACAGTGGAGCTCGGTGACGGAGCTGTTTTGTAGGAGAGATGCATTGCAAGCACCAACCGACAATGCAGGACAACACATCGGCACGTGTTTTATTTCACGGCTGAGGACCAGGACCGTCATGAAACCAGGAGAGGGAGGCTCTGCCTGGATGACAGACACCTCTAACAAGGCTTGGTCACTGTGTGAAACAGTCAACCTTGTCAACCTACAACGCACTGCCAGCACGCAATCTCATGTGTTATCATTCAGCTTTCAACGCAGCTACATGTGCTTGTGAGAGCATTTTAAAAGCAAAACAGGACTTACCATAGAGATGTAAAGAAGTAACCATAAAGGAGTTACTTTTGAGGTTTTCTAAAGTATGTTCAAAGTAACCAGTCCCTCGTATAATGTGAAATCAAAGAGTGAAAACCTGCCAGAAAGGATATTAAGACTCTCTTGATTGTGAAGGCTCATAAAATAAACGTGTTGGTTGTTATGGATTAAAGTGTGTACCAAAAAGATGAAGGAACACCTACCATCTGGAGTCTATATTGTAGTCTCTAAAATTCCTAATAGATCTGTGTCAAAAAAAAGATATACTGAGATTAATAGGCTAAAATGAAAACATACCCCTTCAAGATGAACAGAAAAATGTTTAGCCAGAAGTAACACAATCCCCAGGATTTATGCACTTCCAAAACTCACAAGACCGTCATTCCTTTAGGCATTTCATCAATTTCTGACCTTAAGATTTATCTAAAGGCGAACAATACTTTAACTTCCATTTCATTGCAAATTCTGGATTATGGGAAATTAACAAAGATCAATGCATTGCTTGCTTTCCTTGGCACTCAGGGCCTCCACAAGAGCTGCCTATTTCAGTGTTTAAATGCAAAATCTCTACGTTTTCCCTAGATAAATTTAGGGAGAGGCCAGAATTAGTAATTCAGTAGGTGCATCTTTCCAAATTGATCTAAAACTTCCTTAAAAGTTTCACCACATCTTTTAAAAGCTTATTAATTTAAATTAGCTCTTCTGACAAAACTTGCAAACGCCTCCCCACATTCCTACCGCTTTTGAAGGAAAAGAAGGTATTCTGTGTTTCCTGGTTGGCAGCATCACCAAACAGAGTTTCACAGCTGCTGCCCATCACCAATAAATACATTCTCTACACAGCCAGTTATTTTGCTTTGTCACTAGTTGGGGCCTGATAGTCTTTGGCACTTCGGCTTGTTTGTACAACTCTGGTAGGACAGCAGGATCTGTAAGGAAGGCATAAAAACCCTTTAGGGCCAAGTTTACACACACCTTGGACCACACCTGTGCAAAAGGACCTTTTTAATATAAGCCAAGATCAGCATTCTTCATGTTCCTTTCACATGGATCTTCCCATATAAATGCAAGGCAACGATGTGATGATGATTGCTCTCCAAAGCTGGTAGCCAGCCAGTAATCTCTGTTGAAAGTGACTGCCAGATTTGGGCATCGTTCTTCTGAATTTCTACAGAGGGGGCCAGGAAACATTCACTGCCTCCTCTTTGCTGCTCAACAGGAATAGGAGTGTCTTCTACACTTGGTCCTCTACCAAGGACTAGAGCTGAAAAACCAGCAGCAAAATAAATAATGCTCTCCGAAGTTAGATGCAAAGCTGTCCTGTCCAGAAAACTTCCACATATCAAAGACCCAGTCAGCAGCCCCCCAGAAGGACACCGGGGTAAGGCACCTTCCCTGTAATGCAGAGAGGCACCAGGGAACAGTTGAGCAGAGCTTAGGCATACCTGGCTCCTGAGGAAGCTGGTCAGAGAGGGCTTCAAACAAGGGGAAGGGAGGTGGGTGCAGAAAACTGTGGCAGATACCCAGCTGTCTTCTATTAACATCTTCAGGCTTGAGCCAATCAGGGATTTCACTAGAAGATGAACCACACCTGGCAAATTCTGAATGCCAGCTCCACTTTTAATGAGGTTGTTGCTTCTTTTTTCAAACAACTTTTACTTGTTCCAGCCAAGAATTTTTTACTTTCTTTCCTCAAGATTACCCCTCACAGCAATTTCTTTGTGTGAAAGAAAGTTGTTGCACCGTGAATTTTATTTTTATTTTTAATAACTATATATTGTATTTAATTACCAGTTTGTAATTTCTTTTTATTAGGTTTCTCGTCAAAATTCATTAGCAATCATGAAGTGCAACAATATTTCTGTCCTTCCACCTACTATAAAGACAGCGTCTGCCAGAAACTGTACATAATGACTGTAGTGCTGTTTAAACCATTTACAAAATGAGTTCTTCCTACTTTCAAAATAGCTCAAAGGCAACTATGAGCACAATTAATTGGTCCCCTATGATACTGGTACACACAGATTGATAAACTCCATGAGGATAATTTCAGCAGGAATGACTGAATGGCTCAGTATTTCAAGTACTTTACATCTCTCCAGGTTTTTTCACTAAGCTCCTTTAATTTTGAAAATCTTGTCTCCCACTCTGATGCTGTTTCTTCCCCCATTCCCTTTTCCTGTGATATTAACTTTTGTAAAATAACTGCTTAGTTCCAAAGATGGGTCTACTCACAACACAAAATGCTAGAAACTTGCTTTTCAAGTCCATCCCAACTGTGCCAGTAAGACACAGAAACAGTCTGTCTGGAGGATGTGCTATAAAGACAATATCTGGTATAAAGACAGTTCCATAGCAGTACAGATAGCCCACTTAACCCCATCTTGACACCTTTGCTACAAGTATTTTCAGAGCTAGGGGAAAAAGTGGGGGCAAACTTTTGTCGTCATAAACATCTCTTCTACTGCAGTGGCAGACTCGAGTAAAAGTGTCTGCAATAGTCAGGTGGATCTGGAATTTCTTTAGCTGGAGAAAAACCTGAATTTTGAACAATAGGCTGCCCTCCATGTAAAGCATCATGTTAACAGTATCTTGGGGGGTTGCAGATTCAAGTACACAAGTACTACTAAAATTATCTTTCTCTTGGATGTGTCTTCTGTTTATTCATTTGGCTTTCCTCTTTTGTGTAGTTCTAACCCTTCTGTTTTGACCAGGGACCTTGTTCCTAGTGAATTCTTCATGCTTAAGGGTGTATGAGCCCTAAGACTTTGAGAAATCAGACTCTCAAGAGGATAAGCAGCTTGATAAAACAATTCACTCCTGTCTTTTCTTAGTAAAAGATACAGCCAATTCCTTCACTGTTAAATAAAAAAAACTGACCCAAAATCTAGCAAACAAAAGGTCAGGGGGACTTGAAAAATAAAGGTTTTGGGAAGTCCTGAGAAATTCTATGATTTCTCCCTTTCTGAAAACAACTCACCACGTCTGCAGTTCCTGAAGATCTGAGGATGGACTTACATGTCTGACCAAGTCACCTATGCTACTCTAAACTCAGTAACTGCTCCCCTGAAATTTCTGAAATATGGTGACAGTGTTACCGAGCTATAACAATCATACTGAAAACAAGGCTGCCATTTTGTATTTGGACTGATCAAGAAGGGGTCTGCATTATACATACAGCTGCTTATACCCACTATAAAGGATAATTTTGCTGTATTAACTCCATAAATTTGATAGAGCCAGCAAGGCTTCCACTGCATAATAGCTTAATTTTTCATTCTAATAATAACTGGCTGCCAGTTGAAATGAATGGGAGCAAAAACAAACATTTCTGTTCCATGACATGATCCATGACAGATGCACAGTTTAGGAGGCCCTAGGGCAGGGTATTCCAAGCCTCTCCTCCCTTCACCCAACGGCAGTAAAAGCATTAACACCAAGAAAAGAGACTGAACTGTAAAGGAACTCCTAGGAAAATGACCCAGCTATCCTCTACTTAATCCACAATTGGCAATACGCCTGATTTAAGGCTATGCTAAGCATCCAGGATTTTCTAAAGTGCTTGCAGACGGTGTGTACAGTATAACATACGCCTGTAAACTGCAGAGAATCAAACATCCCTCTCTCAGTCGCACACAAAGGTTCAGTGGGGCTTTTTACTCTGACTTCTACTTACTCTATTTATGTTGAGAAAACCCTTTTCCCTTGGAATATATGGAGAGGATTAATAACTTAGTTATTATTGATTATTGATATCAATTTCATGTAATTCAACAAAAAAAAACATGTATCCCCTTTTAAAAAAATAAAAAAGCCCGCGTGTTTGAAGCTTGACAAATTTCAGTGAAAATGGGGCTGCATAGTTTAGTGCCAACAAGTTACTCAGGCTTTATGTGAGTATTGATTTATCTGCTAAATGAAAATGAATAGCCACCATATCTACTGCATTGTTTTGCTGCCTCTGCAAGACAGAGCACCTTCTTAAAGAAACCCTAAGTAGTTTCAAAAGGTGAGTTGACACTGCTCTCTCTGCTACCTTTGAGTGGGAAAAATCCGCTTTAAGGGCCAGATATTTGTATTACTTCTGAACAAACGCACTCAGAGGCAGGAGAGGGCTTTGTGCACATTTGGGATGGATTTTTAGTGTGGGTATTTGTTTAAGTGAAAACATTAATAAGCTTTCTGAGAAAAGTGCAAAAGCAAGAATTCATGCATAAGCCAGGGAAGTATCCCATTGCTCTGTGTGTGTGTGAGGATAGGACAGTAACGAGATTCATGAGGGTGGGGGATACCCCTTGCTAAATATTTAGTGTTTGGGGCCTGTCAATGAATCATTCCTTTGTATTTTGTTGGAATGCAAAATTCCCTAGAGACTTCAAGTAAAGCGGCCATTATCGGTCAATAATTATGGTAGCATCTGAGAAGCTATCTAATTTGATATAAATTAAAACAACGTATCGTCAAAACCATGGGAGCTCAACAAAAGATGGTGAGACAACTAGAAATCACCCTCTGAAAGACATGCTCAGGATCAAACCCTGCACATGATCAATGAACAATAAACAGCAGCACGCCCTTCTGAAGCTGTCGTTTGCCAAACATAAGCTATTGCAACACAGACCAGAAAGGGCGATCCACGGCTGCCTAATGCTGATCTTCAGTTTTTTACTCATCATTTGGGAGCATCTCGGTTCTACCAAGGGATCTTGAGTCCCCATGTGCTGCCCAGCTGTACCAGGTTTCCTGCTCGCATCCAAACCCAAGCAGAAGTAGAAAAGCTAACTACTGCCTGAACATCAGTGATCTCTTCCTTGGTAGGCATGGATGAGCTCAAGATGGCGTAGGTAGGTAGGTCTTCAGCCTATGGAAGCCCTCCTCTTACTTGAAGTCTTAAAAGTGCGGTTTGTCCCAAGTACTGTGGGAACAGCCTGTTCCTCACCAGGAACTGATGGATACTGCTGAATAGCGTTGAAGGTAAGTGGACAGTGTTAAGATTTGATCAAGCACTGAAAAGCACAAAGGTTAACTGAAATTCACTAAGTGAGAAACAAAAAGAAGTATGGTCAGAAATCTGAGATTTCTGGTTCTCTGGAGAACTTCAGTAGGCTTCAGTCCCTCCTGAAAGACACTTTTATAGCTGGAAGTAAATTGATTATTATCTCCACAGTGTTGGAAGAACATAGAGACAAGTTAATGTGATAAAGCCTGGGCCTCTGATTTCCACAGTAAGAATGCAAAACATCATCTTGATAGAAGACGCAAAACAAAGAATATTTTATAAGGCGGTGGCAGTCCTGCCTCCTCTTTTCTGTGGTTACAAACACTCAGTGGTTGAGTGGTTTACCACTAGAAGTAAGGTCATGTTAGAGAACACCTTAAAGGAGCTTAGTAAGGTAACACAGAAACGAAACACGGCTTTGCAAAGAAAAACTGTCTTTCACATCTTGTCAGCTGGCCATGGTTAAATATATGGTTAGAAGAAAGCTTACCCCAGCCTAGCTGACATGAAGTTAAATAGCTCCGACTGCTGAGTCGATTTTAGTAGTCAGTCAGTTCATCCAAATGTATCGGACTGTGTGTGAAGGTATCCTGTCTTTCTAGTGAAGACAGACACTAGGAGTTTACACCAACTATAAGCCGCAGCAAGAAGCTCTATGGAAACACGGAGATACATGGTATGATTTGTATTGTTGAAGTGAGATTTTGACTTGAAATTCCCTTAATGCAAGGAAAGAGACAGAATAGAGGGCAAGAAGAAATCCCATCTTTCTGTTCCTACTGGACTCCTGAGCACGCTATCTCAGCTCTTGTTTTTTACTCTGACTAAAATCAGAGACTGTTGCTGACCATGTCAAATTTGGATTAAAACAGAACTCCTGAATCAAAATCCTGCTCAAGGGGTGATTGAGTGTTCAAAGGAAACGCATGAGTTCGAACATCTCTCTGTTAACACTTTCCTTTGCTTCCTCTACAACAGATAAACAAGTCTCTTTTTGCATGAAGAGTCAAGTACTGGCCTCTTCACAAAGCCAGTCTTTGGGATTTTTTTTTTTTTTTAATTTTTCTTTGTTTTTATCCCCTTCTACCTGCACCCTCTATGTGAAGGCTTTAGTTTTTCATTTGTTCGAAAAAACCCAACTATGATATTAATATCACACATTCCCACGGACCATGCTATGCAGGACCATAGCAACTTACTGATGGGAAAATTCCACCTTTTTTTTATTTTTGTTATTTCCGTGGAAGAACATGTAAAATGTTGATTTTGGAACTTTAAGAGCTTTAACCTCAGAATGGCCCTTGTGTCTTTGTCTTGAAAAAAACAGAAGCCTTTTCCTATTTTAATTTTATGCATAAGTGCATGAATGCTGAAGTAATATTCACATGCTGCCAGGCAGTTCCATATGCCAACTTTTGTTTTTCTTTCTGCATATATACCAGTCTCAGGTAGCAAATGTTGTGAAGCCAAATTACACATTGCCTACATTTGCATACATGTATGCACATGTGTATTTTTCCCCAAGCCAGTCAGTCCTCCCTGTTTGTCAGCTACATCTGCAAAAGGAAAAACAAAATCCACAGTTGTGTAAATCTCCTTGAAAACAATAGTAGTAATAAATTAAGCATAACCACAGGGCTTCATCCAGATCCCACCAGCTCTGGTGGTCCTTTATCTACCTACCACACTAATACTTAAAAAGCAGGCTCCTTGATCATGTTGGTCACTCCTTACCTGCTTTATCATCCTACTCCTAACCATGCAGTGGCAGTAAATGGGGGGTGTTCTCTGGATTCCTATTAGGAACCTCATTACTCCTCCTTTCTCTCTTTCTTGAATTAAAAATGTTTAAATTAGTTCAATATGTGTCAAACCTCTTCAGCATGCTGCTGTCCGTCTGACTCACTTCCAAATTGAAGTGCATATATAAAAAAAATTGAATCAGTTCAATGATTTTAAATCACTCTTCAATGTGCAAAGTAATTTAAAATTACTGGAGTGCTTCCAATTTTTATTAGTCCTTGAATTTGGAAGTGATCGAGGTTCTTCTGGGCATGTGCAGTGCACTGTGACTTAAAATTATTACGTCCATACTTACTTTTAAAAAAAAACCCAGATTTCACTTTACAGCAGAAGCGGCTGAGGGGTACCATGGAACAGTTTTAAAGAACAAAATGGGGGTTGCATAATTCTAAAAGGCATCAATCTGGAAAAACTCTTGCAGTTGTAAGGAAATCAAGAAACACCATAAAACGTTTGAATCATTCTACATGCAGCTTGGACTCCCACTTTAATTGCTACAGCACTTTTGCATTTAATTACTCCCAATGTATCTAATTGCTCTAAATTTAGCAATTTCCCCAAAATCAATATGAGGACAGAATCAAAAAGGGCTGACTTTCTCCTTAAATCTTTCAGATGCTCAGTGACATGATTAATCTTTATGCACAAGACTAGTCTTATTGGACCTAATATGCCTCCTCACCTGTTTGAGCAGTCTCAGTACTCCCTTACTCACATGGGTAGATTTACTGGAGTCCTAGAGAAGATAAACGGACTGCTTACAGCATAAGTGGAAGTGAACCGTAGGATTTGGTACTGAGCTTATCTAATATTTGCAAAAACTAACCACACTACTGCTTCTCAACAGTCCATTCTAATAATTTCATGCCCTTAGACTCCCTTTTTTTGAGACATAGCAGTGAAAGAAGTAATCCATTCAGCTGAAGGTCCTCCCATTCTCCACCACTGTAGAGTGAGGAACAGACAAAAAAAACCATGAGGAGTCAATATGACCCCCATATGCCCAATAAATTTATTTGTCTGCCTTGAAGGCAGTCTCTTAAGAGTGGGTATTTTTATACATCTGGGAAAAACCTTCCGGTTTCCTCATCTATGAAGCTTCACAGAAGCTAAATCATGGACGTGAAATAAGACCTCCACCCCCACTCCCTTTTGCATAATGTTCACCAAAAACCCCCACAAACTTCATACGTTCCCCATAAACATCACGGAGCATAAAACACAAGTTGAGTTCACGGGGAAGGGGATTCACTCTGCGGGGAAGGGGACTGCAATTCCAAATAGGCCCATTTGCTACAAAACTTATGTGCAGAGAGACGGAGTGGTTTAAGATCAATTACCTGAAACCAGGTGCTGAGCAGATGGGAAAAATGATTCATCTGGTATGCACTCCCTTCTTACGCATCTCACCTGACTCTCAATGTCTCCGTGGCAGCTGCTGCACCGCGCACAAAAAACTAACATGCCGCTGGATTTGGCACCTCTGTCTCCCGTGTTGCCCCATTATCCCACTGCCGCTACGGAGTGAAGAGGAACTACCTCTCAGCCTCTCCACTCCTCTCGCTCCAACTATACACTCTGAAAAAGCAACTCGTTATCAGTGGGGACAGAAAAAGGTGGTGGCTGTGCACCTCACTGAGGTGAGGTACGTGGAGGACTCCCTCGAAATGAAGCGTTCAGGGAGGCCCTTTATGACAAAGCTCTATAGGTAACCAATTTATTGCTCAAAAAAGAACAACTTTGGAGCAGGACTTCAGTCTCGCAGAGGCATCTCTTGGCTGTGTCCGAGTGCACATTGAAACGCGCTTCTCAGTGGCTGCAGGCAGCCAGCTTTGGGAGGGAAAAGAAGGCCAAGCCATGCCCTTATTCCTCACTGGGCTCTTGGGATCCTTCTCTCCCAACTAAACATCTGCCTAAGAGCTGGCCAGAAGGTAGCTCAGAAGCTGCTTTTAAGAGTAAACAACTCAGTGTCAAAGCTCTTAGCATCAGCACTCTGTGAAGGAAACAGCATTTACTGTGTCATATGAATTTAATATTTGATACATCCATCCACATATACCTGACTATATCCTGGCCTTGTAATGGGGATGGACTCAATGATCTAATAGATCTTTTCCATTTCTAGCTACTATTATCCTATTATTAAAAGTAATGAGACTCTAATCTAACAACTGAACTAATCAATAAGAAACTTAGTTTGTTTTTCAAAATTGCTTTAATTTTAAAAATACAGTATGTCCGCTCTCTGCTTCCTGCTTTTGACTGTGATAATAAAACTTTCAGTACGGCTAATGTAGTTTAGCTAAACAAATTAGACAACTGCCCCATTTAGAGGGAAGAGAAAGTTTCCATTAGCCATTCAGATGTTCTTTGCCTGGTCAGCTAACAATTTTTGCAAACCAGACATCAGAAGATACATGATTTTAAACTCACTGTAATGCTGGAATACAATGCTCACCTATAAACCTACCAATAGTGTAAATGTGACCACAATTCGTGGCTTTATGTTAATCAAAGGGTTGGTTTTTTTCCACCACAGCGCAGTTACACGTTACGAGTCCACAGAAAACAAGCTTGCCAGTGTCTTTTGGTCCAGGCACTGGAATGATTTTCAAGGTACCTGGGTTCAAATGTTCGTTCTACCTTATACTTTCTGTTTCATTTCAGACAAATCACTTGAACTGTCTCCCAGGGAAGTGAGGATAAACCCCCTCCCTATCATGCTTTTCACTCTATTGCACTGAGGTAAGTTGTAAGCTCTTTCAAGTAGCACTTGCCAAAATTACTCCACGTCTTCACAGTGCCAAGCCCAGCAGTTTTGGGACATTAGTAAGGATTGTTGGGGATATTACAGTACTAACAGCAATAGAACTTGGTATATTATTATGATATACTCCTGGCTGACAATAATACAATAAAAATAATTACCGAATGCCACAGAAAATATTCCAGTTTAGACAATCAGATCAGATACCTTAACTCTAGGCTTGGCTTATATTAGCAAGTAGTTTGGTGTGAAAAGAACAGATCAACACACAATTGCAGTTGGTGCTGAGGGCTCTACATCTACAGAATATGCACTTTCAGGGCATTGCTTTGACCTAGATTTTATCTGGTTCCTTGGAGCAAATTTCCCTACCACTTACGGAGTTTAAGCTTACTGAAGTCATTATTTTGGACCTTTCCTTCCCTATAGGGGGCTGGTACATGGTTGGTGAGTACCTGGAACTCAGCTGCTGGTTCATTTGCCTTCAGAAGAAATCTAGTTTATGCCTCCCTCCCCCAAATCACCACAAACTGAACCAATATCTGCTAAGGGGGGAAAATCGGAGCATTTGCTTATGCTGTGGACCAAAACTCCAATTCAAAGAGAGTCACAGATGAGAAAGTACAGGGAGATCAATCTATTCCCTTGATAGGTTTTTATCTCCTTGATCTCACACTACCAATATATCTCCCAGCTTCCAAGACCAGGAACAGGTTGCTTGACATGCTACTTTGAAAGACAGTCACTGAAAAGTCCTCTGGCAGCAGACAGGAAGGCAAAAGGGAAGACATAAGTAGAAAGATGCTCCAGAGCAAGACACGCTACGTGCCCCAATCATTGCCTTCAGATTTTGTGTGTGTTGCGTCCCAAGTTATCAATACTAATGAAGTGCCTTCTCAAAGCAATGGACAATGGTCACAGTAGCAGTATTGACTTTCCCAAAGCTTTCAATAAAACTGATTTTACTACACTGTACTGTGATTTCATCATGGTAGTGCAATGACATCAGACAATTGAAAATTACTGCTTCTTCTCTCTTTAATGATCTTCTCAGTAATATCCCACTGTTCTTATTAAAGTCTTCTGTATCTGCATATCTTTACTTTGATGTTGTAAGAGCAGAAGACTCCTCTGCCTATGACATTTGTCAATGCCAAGATTTGTATTTCCTCTCCACCAAATGTAACTAGAACATAATGACGGTAAGAAGAAAATACCTGAGCTTGACACATAACCACTTCAAACTAAAGTAATACTACTGAGAAGACACATTAAGAAACCAGCCAAAACAGCAGCCTCTCTGGCATGAGACTGTCAACATACTGGAAAGTCTTAGAGCCTGGATGAAGCCTTCACTATCCGTGGCCAGCTAGGTAACAGAAGACAGGCAACATGCACAAAACACATCCATCTTGCTAGAATTTTTTTCTTAAGTGCTTGAGGAAACTATTAATTTATGTCCCTCTGTTGCGGATGGTGAAATTCAAAAAAATTATTTATACACATAAAACTTTCTAATTTTATGGGGAATTTCACTGTTTAAGAATAGTTTACAGAACTTTATCTTCTTACCCACCTAGATTATTTGGGAAAATAAGTCCATTTAGTTTTCTGAACAACTCTAAAGAAAATATACTGCTGAAAAAATAAGGGAAAGGGAGACAATTTCACACTGCTGTTTTGATAGCGTTCTTCTGGGTAGCGTAAGATCACATAAGCTCTTCTTCAATCAATTAACTTTTAGGACTGCTAAAATACAAATACAATGTATGAGTACCTATAGTAAGAGGCAAGTTAGCTGTTCAGGCTTGTCCTTTTCATAAACGTAAGAGTCATGGCTTTACCGGAAAAAGACCTAAAATGAAATAAAGACCACTGAAACGATGCAGACAATTGCAACAGCTTGTTTCTTGGCCCACTGGTTTGCAAACCCAAAGAGAAATGTAAAAATGTTGACAGCTGCAGAACTTCCAGGAATACTCTTAATTAAGACATACGGTACCAAGAAGGGTTAATATTGTTTGAAAGTAAAAGCTCTCATTCTAATAACAAGACCTCTCTCTGTGCACTGCTGGGTCAGCACGGTAATTAAGAAAATTGCCTTTAGTGCGCTTGTTTGGTAATGCTATTATCATCTTTTTTCATCTTTTAACAAGAGTAAACTACTTGAAGATGTCCCCATTTACTCTTCTTGCTTCTAGTAACCCATGAACCCATCAAGTCCATACTATGCTAGCATTTAATGGCCTAAATGAGTTACTTTATCATCTGCTTCACCCTGAAGTCTTTTACATATTTTTCTTGACCTTTAACCTTCTGACTATTATTTTGACAGCTATCATTAATGCTGTGTCCTGGGCAACCACACATTGACTAAGATGGATGGCAAAATAGCTAAGGAGTTGAAAGTAACACACACACACTTTCATCTTCCTCTTGATTAAATCAAAACCATACAAAGCCAAATCATACGACAGGTCCCATGGAAGCAGTGGAGAATATGAGCCACAGTTTTGGTAAGTAAAGCTGAACAGAGAGAACAAAAGGGGGGGGGGCAGGGGGAAGCAGCCTTATTGTAAGTCAAATAAGCTGTATAAATTGGACACCTACAACTCTATAAATCTCCTAAGTTATGACTATTCAGCTATGAATTTAGATGACTCAATAGGTGGTTAGAATGAAACTACTTTATACTAGTTGGTTCAAACATAGATTTGGCAGTGGATGTCACTCAAAAAAACCCCAAGCCACAACACAAAGAACACACTTATGTGGAAAGGACACAGTTAATTGGGAAGAAAGTTTAATACAACTTACTACTTTTTGCCCACTTCAAAGGCGAGCGTGGCCCCTTCTGATCACTTGCATGGAACACCACGGACTGTGGTCCTGCACAATTGTAAGGTCACTACAAATCATGCACCTTGAACAATTAAACTATTCCCCTTGGAGAAGCTGGATGATTTCATTTAAGAAAATGGAATCTAGATAAAAGGGGCAAAAGGAACTTCAAATAGTTCCACGTGCTTAAAATGAGATTAAAAAATGGAAGGAGATGTCAGTGTCAGATAAGATCGTACGCAAAGAGTCATTCTAACTGCATTTCAGACAGTTGGTGTAATCAGGCAGTAGGTTAATGGAAAGGAAGGCACTATATTGCCAAGCAGCAGAAAAAAATGATGATTTAAGAGTCCACTAAAGTATTATCCAGAGATTAGTTTAAAAAAAAAACACAACAAAAAACAACAAGCTAAACTATCAGGAAAAAGCTAGGAACAACATGAGAAAGAAAGGCAACCAGAACAATGTCACAAAGAAAATTCTCAGCCCCTTTGTCTTCTAAAATGAATGACCCTCACTGATGGAAACCTGAAATACTACAGCTCACTGATGGACCTGACACTTGACCCCTCTTACTAATTAGGGATGGAATCTGGAAACTACAGCACTTATTTGCTTTAAGCAGCATTCTTCAAGGCCGTAACAATTTTTGTGATTGCTTTATGAGCAGAATTTTTACTAGCATGGATCAGATGAAAATAAAGCTAGCAAAATGACTACAGGAAGCTCTTGGGTAGAGGAAAACTAAACTTCAGATGACCTTGGTCCTACTCTGGTTTGCACATGCCTTGTGTTTTCAAAACAGATGTTCTCCAAAAGCATGTTCCTTGCGAAGAGTTTCAGATCTGACCCTCAAAAGTTGTGCATGCCCCACAGCAGGACTGGGAAACTGGAATGGGTCAATCAGCCCCTGAGAGTTGGGGACAAACTCTTGATCAGAACAACCAAGCTGCCATATCTGGATCTCCCTACTCTCAGTAAACTATCCTTTTATAGAATTAGAGAATGGCCCACTACACATTATTCATCTATGTTTTATGTCTGGTATTTTTAGTGGCAAATATTTCCAATTAAAACAATGCTTCTGGGGGCGCACGTGCAATTCAAGACACCAAATCAGCTTTCAAAGCAATAATAATAAAACATTTCCAGAACAAATACTAACCCATGCACTCAGTATCACGCTGGCAAAAGCCTTTTAGAAGACCATAATGATGCATTAATTAGTCCTGAATGATGATATTACTAATATGCAATGGCTTACTAACTGAGAAACTCACATTAACAAAGCACATGTGCTCTGCGCTTCCTTCACACATCACACAGCACGCTTGAGCTCACAGCCATTAGCATTATTTCTCTCTCTCTCTCATCTCAGGTAAGCCAGCAGGTCAAAAAATAATCAAAACAAGAAGCCTCGTACTGCACATTTTTACTCATGCAAGCAAATACAAACTTCCTTCAATGTAACGGCATGTGCAGTAAGATAAAACAGCTTGTGTGCTTGGTAACTTCCAGGAGTAGTTTTAAAGAATAATTGATTTCACAAAGATGATTTTAAATTCAGATCGTTCTCCAGCTCTAGGATCCCACCTAGATCTTAACTTCCTTTTAAAATAAATTTTGGCCTACCGAATTCTGGTGAGATCACAGCAACTCTTACTTCAGTGCTTCAAACCGCGGTACATGCACCGCACCGTCCATGTGTCAAACAGGTGTTCACGGGACCGTTTTGTTGCAGGGTTCAATGATCAGAAAAATCTACAGGGGAAACGGGGACGTGTTGCCCCAGGAGTTACATATAGGTTTTTTCATGACAGAAGTGTGATGTATAGTCTAGATCCAAAGAGAGGGAGAAAAAAATAATCATTTTATAGTTAACAATAGCTCTGTATTCAAAAATAAATCAGTCCAGCTAGAACAACCAGACAATTTTTTACTGCTGATAAGCACGCTGCCCCCCCCAAGCACATTTACAAAAGCCAAACAGAGCCAAATGACATGGTGGTGTGTATTTGTACATCGCTCTGGATTAAATTAGGTAATTCTTAATCACCTTACAATACATTCAAGTTATGTTGCACCATAACCAAAAATAATAGCTTGTTCACTTTTTTCTTGGATATTTCTTTCCTTTATCTCTGTCTGATAATAATGTAGGTGTATATAAAAAAGTGAGAACTTTAAAAAGTCCAACACCTACAGTCATCCACTTCAGCTTGAAACTCTGATCATTCTGCTAACACTATTCATGATATTGAATAACTGTAAAAGCTTTATTAGTACTTGCATATCATTGCAAAAGAGTAAAGACCTAGTGCAGTCATGTTTCAGGAGAAGTTGCTGTGTGCATTAATCAGTGTGCTGCTATACCCTTATCAACGATTCTTCATTAAAATCGTTGTCTTATTTGATGAGCGACTGTTGTCTGCGAAAAGATAATGGTTTTTACAGCTACCACATCTTTACGTGCCTATGCTGTCCAAACTAAGTGCTACGTTTACCTCTTTGTATAGGATTCTCTTTATATTTTTGTATTTTCTTGGTAAAAATGAAATACCAAGCCCATCCCTGAATCAGCACTCTCAACCCCCTATTTATTACAGGTGGCAATCTGGGCAGGAAACCAGCATAGTGCAAAGGCTTTTTAACCCCTACTGCCCAAGTAGCAGTAGCAATACAAGACTAGTCATGCCAGCAACTGACAGTGAGCAGTAGGTTTAATAAAAAGGCAGTACCAACCAGAAGAATGGGTTAATTTATACCACCAACAGAAAAATTCCCGGAGAGCTTAAACAGATCACAGCTCTGAGCTGATGCTTCCCAGGTTAACAAAGCAACAGTCACATGCTGTGACTTGGTGGGTCTTGGTCTTTTTTCACTTTAATATTTTGGGGCCTTTTTGCAAAGGGCAAGGAGATGAGCGTACTGAGTACTGATCACACTGATGCGATTTATACTCAAACTTTACTACACGTCACTCTTTGTTGTTCATCTCCTTTGGATGGAGCCTTCCCGGGTAAACCTCACAAAGGCTCACTGCTTTCCCCAGGCTCCCAGCAAGTGCTCTACAACAGCTGATATTTTGACCGCAGATCACAGCTGAAGAATTTCAGAAATAAACAGCTATGGGAAAATTAAGTATTTATTTCTTGGATGCTTTTCAGTTGCACAACACAAACATGAGACGGAACACTTCTGAAAACAATTTTTTTTCCCCATCCCCCCTACCAAAAAAGTATTTCAAATATCAATGTTTGCAATCACTCCCATTTCATTGGTGCTAAAATAAATTGATTTTTCAGTAGCTATATGATAGTATTTAATTTAATGTGTACTCAAACATACGCCTATGCAGGTATGTGCATTAACTTACCTTATGTCGTAAGGGCATTTCCCTGCTAATTTACTTACTGATACATGAAAGTAGCTGAGAGGTTCAGCAAAATGTTAATTAAGTCAAAACTGTTGATAGCACACCCACCCACCTGAGCAGTGCCTGCCTGCAGCCTGTCTATGGGGCTGCACCAACAGGGCTCACTGACAAGTACTTCAGTACTAAATCGGTTGTTTTACTGGGCACTGCACCCACACAAAAAGCACCGTATTTTCGTGAGTTGGAAGTACCAAATAGCCTGGCTTGCACTGAATTTGCCCTGTTGTGCATAATGTATTAGACAAAGTGATTGTGGGTATTTTATTTGTTAAGAGTGGGCCATTATGTCTATTAAAGTACTACAATCAGTATGTATGTTTGTGCAGTATCATTGTACATGATATTCAGATACTGGGATCCCAGGAAACAACTCAATTAAAATCTATAAAACTCAGATGATCGTTTCACTGTATTCGAAGTGGAAAGATACTGAATTCCAAAATAAAATTTCTTTAAATCAAGAACAACATTAATTCATATTGCAGAAAAACCTGCCCTTCCTGACCAAATAATACTCAAACAAAAAGCTAGCTATAATGAACCGCTGACAAATAGCAGCTCTCTTAATTTATTAATCTAATTAATGCACTCCCTTTATTTATTAAACTAATTGCATTGCTTCCTCAAGGGGAATTACATTCCCCCCATTTCTTCTTAACCTGTATCCCAGGCAGAATCTTAAGTATTTTATTTCAGTAATTGAAAAAATATTTTTGGTATATTTCTACCCTATACTAAACAGCCATCATAAACAAGGCATTGTGATTTCTAAGTCATAAAAACACAGCAGGTGAATAGAAAGGGGATGCGATAACTCTGACAATAAAGTTTGCTCCACTGCCCCAAAAGCCCTGAGTATCGGCAGCTCCTGCCAGACTTTACAAATAAATTTCCTACTGGATCTGCACGTCATGAAATGCTTTACAGAAAAAGAAAGGAGAATGCTTAATGTAGGCAAGGCTTTTGAGAAAATATTTTGGAAATAAAGGAGTCCTGAAACACAAATTTAATTCAGTCAATAAAACATCAATGTCAATGACACAACAGCAGGCCAAACTGAGCACACTGCGTTTGCTCCAACCAGCAGAGAATGCACAGCAGTGGCGAGTGAGTGAAAGAGAGAAAGGAAAGTGCATACAATTTTTTATTATGGGATTTCTAAAATTATTTGATTCAACCATCTGTTACAAAGCAGCTAAACGGACTACTTACAGTCATCACTGTTATGGATCTGATTTTATCTGTACTTCCAGTGTAAATGAGAAGTGATTCGCAGTAAATCAGGACATACATAAGATTTCTAATGGTGAATGTTCACCCTTGTGCCAGTCTGCTACATGTAAGTAAATAGCACATTCAGAGTCTCTATGATTTCAGTTAAATAAGTAAAATAATGTATTAGCCTTTGTTTTAAACTAGCAAGGTTTTAACAGCCTCCAAGCACAAATTCAGAAGTGCAAAAATTCAAAGTTGATTGAAAAATAAAAAAATGTCAGCACTGCTATAAACTTGTAACAAATTCTACCTGAGGAAACACCAGTGAAAGCTGAAAGGGAAAAATACCTTTTAGAATCTCACACAGAAGATGATTTAGATGGTTAAATGCTGTGTGATAGAGAGAAAATAACATCTGTGGCAGACAGAAAATAACACCTCTGGCACTGCAAACAAAGAAAACGTGGAAAGAGGGAAGTCTTGAACCTCCAATACAGAAAAAAAAAAGTCTGTAAGATATCTTTCTGGGTGAAGCTCTAGCAAGCATAATGTAATCCCCTAATACTCAAACATTTATTTTAGACCTGAACAGCCAGGTATGTTCCCTTCACCTGTGGGACTGAGGAATGCTCAGACCCTGAATTTCACTATATACCCCATGTAACTGTGGTTTGGTTCCTTCAGAAACGACTGATGTCACAGTGAGAGATGAAGATGGATGGAGGAAAAAAATATGAGCAGAGGACTGCTAAGCTAAACTCAAATGTAAACAGGAGTAATGGGATGAAATTAAACAGGGGAAAGTAGAGCGTGAAGAAGAGTCCTAACAGTGAAATATATTGGAACAGGAGGATTGTCAGCAAGAAAGATGATGATGTTCTCTTTGACTGCTTCATTTACAACTAGACAAAACACCCTGAAAGGTACCAGAAGGGACAGGCAGGAGGATGGAGTGTGCCATTCCAGTACTTCAGAATATCTGTTTGAATTCAGGTGAATCACAACATGAAAAGAGATATCCAGGTCACCTGATACATTGATTCTCTTTCCAGAGGAGTATAGTGCTCTGCAGATAATATTCTATGTACTGAATATTAAAGAATATATTTGTATGAGCTCATTCCCCAGAGAAGGCTTCTCATAACACAATATGGGATGCAAAAATAAAAAAAGTACCTTTAAAGTGAATCACGTACTCCCTCTCACCCTTTGGACAGCAGCACCCTGACAATCACCTCCAGTGGGACCTCTGGCTGAAGCCAACTCCTGCCTGTAGCCAACTCCTGCCTGTGCAACTTCTCTAAGTCACATGCTCAACTTTTGAAATAAAATAACAACAGTTGCACATTGTCATCTGTTAATTATAGTCATTTTTTTAAAGAACTGAAGGCTGCAAATGACAACGTCAACACAAACATTTAAAATACAGGAAGTTAATAGCAATTGCCAGCACAATAGATAATTTTCAACATCCCTAAGTACATCATGAAGCTGAGCTTGTAGTTACAGCATTTGTGATTTACCAGTCCTTCACCACAGCATACTCCCTTCAGTGTAGAAATCACTGCAATAAGAGGTCACCCTTCCATCCCCCAGCACTACCTCTTCCTCCCAACCCACTCAGGATCTACTCTTCCACAAGGAGTGAAGCAGCCCCCCCAGTTTATGGCTGCACAAGCATGGCCTGGCTTGGCCAATGCTAATCAGCAGCGGTAACACCTCCTTCTAGGCAATCCACTGAACCTCTCATTTACCCTGGTAAATGTGTGGAGAATCAATTAGGTCATCTTTTCATCCTCTGCTGAAATGGTGATGGCAAGAATTCAGCAGACTGCATAAAGTTCTTGTATGCTTCGCAAGCTCATTGCTCCCAGTGTTAACCATACAAATAAGCTGGAAAATTATCCATGGAAGAAATACAAGATAAACTAGGAGGACCATTAATCTTGAACTATGCGGAGGCATCCCTTTCAATCACTCTTCCTTCTCAACTCCTTCCTCGTTATCTACAGCTTCTTTGGTCACATCACCTCTTCCAATTGCAAACCCTTCTCTGGTACCAATGTCTCCTTATGAAAAAGGAAAGAGATCTGCTGCTATAAGTGTTTTTGTACGGCGTGATTTAGGACTGCTTTCCTTTTGACTAATATATTCATATAGAGACATAGCAAATACCTGGACAAATATTGCTATGGTCAATGAAGAAGGAGGAAAAAAGCTATCATTTTGCTGATGGATGCTTCCTCCAGAAGATGCCAGCTGGCACTTCTAGGTGTTTGGAACAACTAGCCTACTGCACTTGGCTCTTTTTCTCTTACTGTTGGTAGTGCTTTCACAAGCCTGAATTTTGCTTTAATGCTGGTTACTTTTGGCTCATTTCTCTGCCTGTCACTTGGGAACTGCTGGTATTTCACTTTTTGCATCAGCTGTTTCTTGGTGGTCTGTGGTGGTATCAATCAGGCTCCATGTGTACTGCCTTTTATTACGCTTTATCAGCATCATCTTCTTTACCATAGACCTCTTTGTCACCACAGACCTCCTGTCTCTTTCTGCCAGGAGCCTCAGGCTCTTTCTTCCATCCCTTCGTCTCCCCTCATTCTTTCTTTTCCATCCCACTGCCCTCAAAGGCCCTCCTGTCATGCCAGCAGGCCTTCTGGACAAGGAAAAAACTTGGACACCTCCTCTCCGTAAGTGATCAGTAGCAATGCTGAGTCGCTGAAGAGCCTGTGAGTCAAAGAAAGGGTCTGCACTCATCCCTAAGGACAAAGCCAGCTTTTCTCACAGCAGCAAGAGATAACAGTAAAGCAGTTTTGACATGACTTTCTACGTCATAGTACATGGAATTAACACAATGTGTCTGACCAGTATTTTACCTGCCACGTGCATTATCCTCCCTTGTGTTTTTCTTTATTGAGCCTTTGAGTTAACAGGATAAAAAAATTGTACTGTAAGAAATTTTGAGGTAAAATTGGTGAGAGAACTTCATGGGATTGTCTGACATCATTCTTCAGCTCCTGCTGAAGGGGAAATATTCAGCTGTGAAAAATAAAAGTGTAAATAACTCCACATGCAAAAGCAGTTCACTAAATTATTTTTTTTCTGGTATTTCCTGTATGTCACAATTACTCAGAGGCTTCTGTAATTGGGATGAGGAGACAGTGAAGAGGTGGGCACATAAAGAGCTAACTTTCTGATAAGGGATCAATTCAGATGCACCTCAGTGAGTATTTCTGTGCCCACAGTTTAAGTACAGTATATGCGAGGAAAGCAAACTGTCCTCTTTACTCATGGAAAGTAAGGTGAATCTCTTGAAGACTGCACAAACTTCATTCACATTTAAGACCAGAGAACCACCACAAAAGTTACCACAACTTTTGGAGCTATCACAGCTTCACTTTTTTTCACCCTATCCAAATCACTTGCATTTGTAAGGACCTCTGAAAAGTCAGACAAACAATCCTGCTATTTCAGTGGAAAATATTTGTCACTTCACAAGGAAAAATGTTGGCAAAGATTTCTTGTCCCTTCTGCAAATACAAATTTTCTGTTTATTTCAACCAAAATCAGTGTATCATAAATTCTTTTATCTATCTCATAGATGAGACAACTGATCACTACAAAGTGGGTAACTGCCTTCTTAAGGTCAGATATGAGTTAGCACCGCTGAAAATAGATCGTCTCTCCAACCACAAGACTAGTCTTTGCTCATTATTTACCCTCTCCACATTCTCTTTCTTACAGCTCTATGTTTTAAACAAAAACTGGAAAAGGAGCTGAAAGATGTGGGACTCCATAGGAAAGTCATTTATTTTACAAAAAACAATCCTGAAAAAGCTGGCCAAATGTTCTCACGCTTTATTTAGATACCAGAATGTGTTGCATCCATTTTCAATCTCCCAAACCTAGATAAAACACAAAAAATAATTGAGAAAGTAAAAAATAAGTGGGTGGCAACAAAACAGCTGAACCGACAGCCTGGCAAGTCATCTCAATCAACTGTTATCGTGGCAACAGAGCAGACCTCTGATTTTCGACTCATGTCACAAACTGCACTCTGACAGTTCTGTTGAGAACTCCTTTTTCCACTGACAAGCTCTTGTTTTCACAACTGGAAGAAAGGGGTGACCAGAAGTTCAAAATTCAATGGCCTAAAAATGCATGACTAAAAATGCTTCAAAGGGCAGCAGGGAAGAATGTTCAGAAATTAAAAGCCAGGTTCCTACAGCCTTGATGACTTCCTGGTTCCCAGTGCCTCCGTTCAATCTTGCATGCCGCACACTCGTAGACTTGATCTTTCAACTGGTATGTGCTATTGCCTTGGATTTAGGTCCAAGGCACACACAGATAAAAATATTAAGACCTTGCAAAGATGAGGCGGGGGGAGATCCTCCCAAGATCCCATGATCTTATCTACCTGAATGGTCTATGTGCATTTCGTTGATGTACTACCAGTAGGCATAAAGACTATGTGCCGTATCCCTTATGTTTCCTTATTCACTCCTGTTCCACAAAATATTGAGGATTGAAGAGGCAAGAAAGGTAGTTTCAACAAAGTAGTCTTGGTCATACATCATGATTCTTCCCACCCAGCTCCAGGCTCTTAATTTAGTCATGACAGGTGATGCAAAGCACTTCCTAGCAGTTCCTCTCAGTTCACTGTAGAAACATCCTATGATGACTACATTCAGAACAGAAGAGCAACATTTAAGCAGAAAAAACCCTGGACTTAACTCCTCCATGGAGCTCTAACTTCACATTAAAGTAAGAGTTAGGTGCCTAAATACTTAGTTGGTCTACAACACATCTAGTCTCCTATACCTTCAAATATATATAACTCCATATATATCTATAAATATCTACATATCTATATATATCTATAAATATCTATAACTCCAAATAACTGCAGTTTCATTGACCACTGTTTCAGCACTGGAAAGTACAAAATGCACTACTCTCTGTGTATTGGTATGTAATATGTTGTCTGCCCGTAGACAAAGGATGAATTGTAGAAAAAAAACACAGGGAGACCCAGTACAGGGTAGTATGGTAGCTAAAGTATTCTTTTTTCTTCCCACACCCCTTGCTTCTTGGAATGAGAAATTGTTGAGATATCACTACCCTTGGAAAACATCTAGATTTCAGTGATGTCCACTGCACAGTAGAAAAGTCATAAATGCACAGTAATATCTGGCACAGTTTAAAAAAAACCCAAAAACAAAACCACCATACCAAAAAAAACCACCGCACCACAACAAACCACAAAACCAACTCGTTTTATTCTTCCCACAGCCTGTGCACCCGCACCCATGGATTCTCTGCGTTTCCCCACGACTGAGCTTCCTCCTGTGCAACATGTCTGTTCCCAAGGAGGAAATCTCCACTACTGATCAGCTGCACACGTTAAACAAGACTACCTGTATTTTGCAGGTTGCACAGTACGTACGCTTTTTTCCCCTGTTTATACATAATGCAATTTACGCAGCAGTGGTGAACTGTGCAAAGGGATGTTCTAGGTTGTCTTATACTTGTGCTCTCACTTTCCACGTAACATTTAAAACAAACAAAAAGATACTGCTACTTGAACAAGGTCAGAGAGGTCTTCAGATGGTCTGTTTCCTCAGCTTGCCTCTGGCTTCACATTGCTTTGCAAATCAGATGCTAGATATATTTTGATTAGTTTGTACTTTAATGGATCATGTACAAAGAGTCCACCCTTCACATCACAGCCATTAATTTTTTCTGGGGTCTGATGGAAAAAACAGGTAGAGGGCTGTGTGTGTGTGTGCGTGCGCGCCAGCGTATGCATGTGTGCTGATTGAAAAGTGATGGATTATTTTCATGTGGTAGGAAACACAATGTTTTCTTTAGCACAGCAGGATATTCTGTTTGCAAGGTCTAACAGTGAAATATTATGCATATCTGCAGCTGGCCCACTGCCAAAAACCGAACAGCAGAAATCAGAAGAGATTTTGAATCTGAATCTTAAAAAACCAGTACAGCCTTACAAAGCAACTAATGAGCCATTCAAAACAGAAAAGCATTTGTAGTAACGTATGATTGCTGTCATATATGTCAGCATTTAACAAAACAGTAAATAATTATTCATTTAAATGTTACCTTGAACTTCAATTTAAAATATAAATATATTTGCAATGTTTTCTACCTCTGTGCTGATACAGGTTAATGTACTCTAGGTCATGATAAATAAAGTGAAGTATTTCCCAAGCTCAATGAAGCAATCACTTAAGAAGCAGGTACAGTTAAAAAACCCAAATAGTGTAACCTCAAAGCATGAGCCTATGAGAGCGGTAGCACACCAACCAAGAATTTACTAGCCTGGAAAGCTGAACAGCAGAACATTTTAATGTGTTTCATTCAACTCCTAGGAAAGAGGACAGGGCCGTGCATGACCTTCAACCCAAGGGAGCTGGGTTGGCGTCCCACCAGCCACTGCTGGAGCTAGCCGGAGGTGTGCCGTTCACTTCACTGGTGGACAAGTCAAGCATTCCCTTTAGAAATTGTACTCTGAGGACTTTAAGTGCTAAGGTCCAATTAAATAGGATGGGAAGAATAACAGTCAACACCCTGATCCTTACATATACAATTCCTACAAAAAGGCAAAAAGTAGTTCACATGATGACGCTGGACTGGGATTCCACAGCACATACAATTATGCCTGGCTGGGGTCTTACAGCTTGTGTTGTAAACTTGCAAAAATCCATTTAATTCCAAGTGACCTTCTTCCAGCATGGGATCTAGTAAAGCCCAACAGTTCCAATGTGCTCTTCAGGACAGTCGTACTTGGTTGCAAGACAGATGTCCTGGGCTGCATCAGAAACAGTGTGGCCAGCAGGGCGAGGGAGGGGATTCTGCCCCTCTACTCCACTCTTGCGAGACCCCGTCTGGAGTACTGCATCCAGCTCTGGGGTCCCCAGTACAGGAAAGACATGGAGCTGCTGAAACGAGTCCAGAGGAGGCCACAAAGCTGATGGAGCTGGAGCACCTCTCCTACGAGGACAGGCTGAGGGAGCCGGGCTTGCTCAGCTTGGAGAAGAGAAGGCTCCCAGGAGACCTAATTGCAGCCTTCCAGTACCTAAAGGGGGCCTACAGGAAAGACGGAGAGAGACTGCTTACAAGGGCAGGGAGTGATAGGACAAGGGGAAATGGGTTTAAAGTGTAAGAGGGGAGATTTAGATTAGTCATTAGGAAGAAATTCTTTACTGTGAAGGTGGTGAGGCCCTGGCACAGGTTGCCCAGACAAGCTGTGGAGGCCCCATCCCTGGAAGAGTTCAAGGCCAGGTTGGATGGGGCTTTGGGCAACCTGGTCTAGTGGAGGGGGTTGGGACCAGATGATCTTTGAGGTCCCTTCCAACCCAAACCATTCTGTTTCTATGATTCTGTGACTATTACCAGATACTTCTCTTTAATTTGTCGTAGGGTGGAAAATTGATTACCATCATTTTGGTTGGCCACTGTAAGGTAAAAAATCTCTTTCCTTGGTTCGCCTTCTTACATTTGTGTGTGCTCTTTCCTTGGTTAATTTATTGCACCTGAATAATTACCAGATAGCACTGGATAGAGTGTGGAAATGAACATATGTGTATGTGTTTGTATGTGAACGTGTGATTATGTTATTTACCGATTAGCATGCCTTTCTAGTAAACCTCACTCCATTCGCAAGCTTGCACGGTGCATCTTCATTTCCACAGCATCCCTTTTATCGCTAGATCTTCACACTGGGTTTCAGAAAATGCTTACAGTACTAGACAGTTTATTAAAAACAGGCCAGTGGTTTTATCAACACAGTTAATATTCTAAGAGCAAAAGATTTAGTGTCAGGACACAATCAATGTTTGGACTGTTAATATGGAGACTGTGGCATTTTGAAAAAGGAAAACCTGGGAACTCAGGATATGTATTTAATAAACTTTCAAAGTAAATCATGGCTATTTTTATCATTTGATTTTAAAAAAGCAAGAACAAAACCTACTAGAAATTTGGAAGCCATACTGGTAAGAGACAAATATTCTTGAATACTTTTGAATATAGAGCTTATCATTTGTCCTGTTGCATTTCTTTTGACATGCCTCAGGACCTTTATTTTGAAATCATTAGAAAGTGGTTTTAAATAACAATCATTCCTGCCCAAAATAAAGGTTCTAGCAAATGATAAGTTGCCATTTTCCTCTGGCAGGATACATCAGTATTGGGAATTTTCTCCCTAAGTTTCCACTGAGGATTTTCATTGTTGTATTTTGATATACAAAAGTTGACTGGCACATCTTTTCAAAACCTTTCTCGTTTTTTCCAAACATAACTAGCATATAAAAAGAACCATAATATGTATTATGGGAAAGCAGCATAGTGATATAAAAGACTTCCATACTAAGAGCAGACGGAAAATGGTAGTTATTATTAATTTAGAAAAACAAAAGAGCTACCCAGCATTTCAGTAATGTGGCAAGTTGTGTGCTATTGAGGGAAAGAGGATTTTATAATTGGATTTTAGAGTAATTTAGGAGACGAGATAAGCTGTAATGGTTGCATATTAGAGGTTAAAACTACAGCAGAAACTCATAACGTAAGGGTTCATTGCACTGAGGAAAACAGAACAAAGGAAAGCAATGCAGGAGCAGCCTGGCGTAGGTGGCAACAAGGTGAGTATGGGCTACAGGAAGCTGAGGGGCTTTTCCACTAACAACAGGTATCAAGCAGCATTCCTTCCCTTCAAGAGTGATTTCTTCTAAGAAAATAAATTATAACACGTATCGACATTTTATATTTTATATATATATACACACACATAGACATCTAAATAAAGGTGTAGGGATGTTACTTCCTAAACTGTGCAGCCAGGAATGTCTTGGTTTTAGCAGAGGAACAACAATAAGCATTTTCATCTTCCTCAATAATAATGGCCCAAAAAAATACCACAATGCCACCAAGCACGGACAGAGTGTGAAACTTTTGCACAAGGAATCAATGAAATTTCAGGGCACAGTAGGTCTGGGGAGTGGGGGTGCCTTTCCCTACTAATTCTCCCCCAAGCAGAGTCCTCTCCCTGGGGGCCTCAAGCTCCCAGCAGACCCTGCAGCTCCCGCCGGCTCTGCCGCTGCTTCCTCCACCTTCTCTGAAGGCTGAAACACTTCCCCCCGCTCCCTCCAGCTGTCAAGTCAAAACTTGAACCGACCCATCTCCAGAGCCTATGTGGCCCTGCCAGTGGTTGGAGCACACAAGTAATGCAGGCAGCGCTTTGCCAGCAGCGAGGAGGGAGACGAGGAGCAGAGGCCAGAAACAAAGGCTGGGCCATCAGAGCCATGCAGAGCAGAGGCCGAGACAAGTGTCGAGGATCTGTGGCGCAGCCACAACGTCTAATAATTCATTATCAGGCGCATTGTGTGACATTGCTGCAGTGCCAGCACAAGGAGAGGCCCACCAGTTGTGGCATCCAGACAGATCAAAAACTGGTGTCTTCTCAGACCTCTTTAGGAACATTAAGAAGCCATTCAAGCTCTCTGAATCCTACGAAAAAAGATAAAATCTCACAGTAATAATCCTTTCTGGGACTACTGTCTGCCTCCATGCTGTCTATGAGAAGAAAGCCTGGTTGATACAGTGCCTAGCAAGACAGACTCTTGATCTAAGCCGGCATGCCCGGGTGAAATGCAAGTGAAGGGCAGCCGTTTTTTTAAATACAAGCAGCTACATCCCTGCAATCTGCACTATGTCAGCTCAGCAGCCAAGTCCCATTATTTTGTTGGGGAGGGGGAGAGAAAGGGAGAAATATTCTCCAGCATTTTTCCAGGCAAGGAAAGGTAGCAGAATACACATGTTCAGTTTCCATCCCCAGGCAGATTCAGCTGCAGAATAGAGCAGTGTGATGAGGTTCTCAGCAGTGACAAGTAAGCGCAGACTCAAGATCAGTTGCTTTATATTAAACGAAGACCAAGCCTTGGATTTTTCAAAATCAGGTGTCGAATTTTTTTGTGGGACTTTGCCACCACTGAGATATTTTATGTTTGCCAGCTGCCAGTCTCTGTTTGGAAAGCATAGCTTCCTCACTTAGTGATGCAACTCCATAGGCATAGCAAATTATGTACACGTTTGGCAAGCAGCTTTAGGGGAAAGAAAAAAAAAAAAAAAAAGCAGAGACGCATTCTGTGCCAAGAAATGTGAATACTTCCAAAAATACAGTAGTTTATCAGAAGACAACAATTTCCCCTCCTGTTTGCCTCCCAAGGATTTAGCTGGGGAATGTTCACCTGAGCCACCTAAAATCTCAGGCTGCAGCCAAAAACGAAAGGCAAAAAACAACCCCCAGTGCATTATTCTGCACGGTGAATTCCCACGCCGCGGCTTCTCCCAGCAAATAGAGCACCATCTCTCTCCAACAGGGTAAATAACCCAAGCCTTGAGGAAGCAAAATCTGTTTAGAGAGTGCGTGTTCTCTATTGCTGTCCTTACAATGAAGGATACTTCAAAGTTGGATGCCTTCTTGGTTACCAGTGCTTGGCTACCCCCTGCTGGGCTCCCATGTCTCAGACCTTTCTGTACCACCAGGCAGCCACGGCGAAGCACCCCAAACACAGCGACTTAATCGCTGCGATAAGCTTCCTCAATTAAACCAGGCTCCCGAGTCTTTACTGTTGCTCAGTATGGAAAAATGACACAGCCTGGTCAGTTGAGATTAAAGGGCTGGCTGGTTATCACACCGCAAGTCTCTATTTTTTATATTATATGTGGATTTCTCATAGATTTTCCCCAAATTCTAAACCAGCACAAACAAAGTTGAAGAAACAGCGATACAGTGAGATGCCAATAGCTACACGCAAGAAGCAAACGAGCCCCCAACACATGAACATCCAGAAAACCAAATGTTTTCCTAGTAAGTACTAAACTCTGAGGCAGCAAATTTCTTTTCTAATTCTATGTAGATTGAGTGAGCACATCTGAAACACTTTGCTCAGAGTTTGCTTTAAAAAGCATTCCTCAAATACAATTCAGAGTAGAAATTCCTGGTATGAAACCCTTATTTATGTATTCTGTGGGTAAATTAAAACAGGAAAATGTGCTGCAAGATGTGTTCAAACAACTAATAGGTCCTGTAAACCAAAAATATATTAAAAAAAAACGTAAGTGAAAAGATTAGTTGTTTTAAGCTATAACACAGCTGTATGCAACAAAAGCCAGGAACACGTAAAATTAAATTGGACTGGGGGGTGGTGGGGGGAAGCGTGCGATGGGGTTAAATTTACTAGTAATTCAAATCTTTTTTTCCAAGTTGCAAAATGTTTAGTGACACATTTTTTTCATTTTGTTTATTTTTGCAGACACGGCAGAAAAGAAATTGACATTTGAACTATATAACAGGGGCTGCATCTGCCGGCTTAGGGCTCTTGCTCAGCCAGTTACTGCTCCTATGTAGCACAAGGGTAAAAAGAAAAGAAATCAAATATCCCTTCAAGTATTTATTAGTGTCACATAAATAGTAAAATTCTATTTACCGACAGATTAATAGAAACCTGAATTAGTCCCTAACCTCTTTGATTTTTAAATGCTGGCAAGACACTGTCACCCCTTGTTCCTGTATCTAAATACAGCATATGACTATGAAACAAACATTTCCTTTGTGTTAGCGCAGGAAAAGAGAAGTAGTTTTCATTAAATAGAGTTGTAAAGGGATCGTATTACTGGACTAGAGTCACATCTCTCAACTTTTGTCCTTTATGCTGGCTGTCCTCTGCAAGAGGAGAAGTGGCAGCGGCAGGCGTTGGGGAGGGAGGGGGAAGAGAGGATACCGGCCTGTCTGTTAGTCAGCGGGGGCCGTCAGCTGAAGGGGACGGGTTATAATCTGTGGTTCTCAAAATCTAGACAACTAATCTATTTTTTTTTCCTCCTCCTATATTTAGATTCTGGTTTGCTCTCAGGACGCATAACCTTTTCAAAGTTTCACTCCTGAAAGGACTGAAGCACAAAAAATAGCAATTCAAAGCTCAGGCCAACAAGGAATAGAGGGACCTGACCCTCCGACTGCACAGCTGACGGAAGGCCTTTGCTTCACTCAAAACGGCTTCACCTCTGCTGCGGATCTGCTCACAATTTATCCGAAAGCAGGAGGCACTTATTTAAAAACAGGGCCAGAACTTGTCGTTAATCTGACAAGGTTTCCACACAGCTCCAACCCAACATCCAACACAGGATGCTTCCTCCAGGTCCGCCCACTTCAGAGCAAGGACTGCAGGATGGGATGGGAATGTCCATCCTTTCCTTCCCTGGTCTCCAGCTTCGAGGGAACAGACACACTCTTCATCCAGCCACTTTCATGCTAGACACTGGGGTTATTTACTTGCTGAATGATTCCCAGGCCCTGTCCAGCATATGGCCAGTGCTAAACAACAGAGCCAAAGCACTAGCTTTCCCACAGCAAGGGACGCTTACCCACAACACTCCCTCCGCCCACACCAAGGAGCTTGCTTGCTGCCAGGTTCCTGTGCTCAGCACATCTGCAAGACCGAAGGCTCAAGGGCTTTCAGGAAGGTCTGGCGCACGGCACACCACCCCTGGGGCACAAAGACCTCTGGCCCGACGCAGGGGCAGCAGCATGGCCCCACTTGGCTCTCCCCAGAGAAGGGGCAGGGCCGTGCCCACAGATTGAGGTTGCTGGGGTGCCAGGCGGGAGGGCAATAGCACAGAGAGCCCCCGTGCTCTGGGACCGCCTGCTCCTGCCAGGAAGCCAGGCAGCACAGAAGGCTTCTGGCCTGATCCCTCCCCGCTTTCTGGGTCCTTTTGTGTGCCCAGGGATGCCACCACACTTCAGCACTGGGTTTTTCCTGCATCTCATCCTAGCAGAAAGTCAGGAGTAGACTGGGATGGACATCCAGAGCTCAAAGCTAACAAACACTTGCAGCTCTCAGTTTACCTTACGCTGTTCTTAGGAATGCATCCAGCCTTAGGTTTGACTGTATGCCCTGGTCATCTTCATGACAGCTCATCTTCACCTCTGCACTCCTCTTCCGGCCCTGCCACAAGCCACCTTTCCCACTCCAGCCTTCTTCCCTGATGGCTCTTCCTAGCTTTCTGTCATGACTTTTAATGGCCCAGCCCCAGGTTTCCAAGATTCCAGATGTGGATAACTTACCATTTTCTTACAGGCTCAAATTGCACAGATCTTTCCCAGAGCTACATAAACTCTAGCTAACGTCATCTCTAACCTTAGTTACCCTTCTGCTAGTCTGCTAGTAGGGTTTCTCCTCAGCTTCTGTCCTAGCTCACTTGAAGAGATCTTTTTCTGGAAGGTGCTAAAATCTTTTCTGATCTGTCAGGAATTGCATAGCCACCCCACTCACATCACAGCTACCTAGATTCTCCAGTGAAATCTCATTGCTGCTTTGTAGGGTATGTCTGTCTTAAAATTGGAGATGCGTTTTCTCATCGCCCTCCTTGTGATAAGCAAAGAATGCAACGACTAGGCAATCTGGGAGAAGCAGGAGAATTCCCAGTATTGGGAATTGTTTCTTCCACATACAGGAGTAATTTCAGCTACGGATGTGAGCAGAGGAAGTATATGAAATTTGTCGAATATACTGGACATGAGGAAAAAGAAAGAAAGAGAAGCTAACACAAAACTGGGTACTTTGGATAAGGCAGTAGTCTCGAGTGCTCTAGATTCAAAAGATTCCAGTTCAAACACTGTTAACTACCCAGGCTGGAGTATCAGTAAATTCACAACAATAGCAGAACAGATCTCTAAACACAAAGAATATGCTCCCAGGGAAGCCACTGCTTTTCCTCTATTCCCACTAACGTGTCCCACTGTGAATCATGATAGGTATCGCCACAGTTCCCAGCAAAATCAATGACTCGCAGTGACATGATTCATTTCTGGTTCTAACATCTGGCTGGAATTTTACGCATACAAAGCCTGTGATTTGTACAAACAATTACTTTAGAGGAACAAAAATCTTTGCAATTCACCATGTCATAACCAAACCATCTGTCCAGCAGGCCACTACAGGATCATGCAGAAGAAAGAGAAGGCAGAAGATGGCTCATCTTGTCCAGTATGTTTGGTTCAAGGTATCTGCTTCGGTCTTTTATCATTGATAACAGGAGTCCATTCACACTACAAGTTCATTAGAAACCAAGGTTCTGCTGCTGCCAACTGATTTATATCCATACCTTAAAAGTCAAAATTGTAAGAAAAACAGTTTAGCTGTTGAAGCTCTGTCTACCCTACAAAACAAGGACAATTGTAACAGCTGAATATAAGAATTGGTATTTTACGTGTAAACCTGCATGCTGAATGCACAAGTGTTACTAATAACATTCCTTCATTTCTCAGAAAACTGGAAGTGTTGGATATATAAAACGACTATGTTTCTTTTAGCCACAGAGAACGCAAATCCCAGAATATGTATGTTCCAGTCAAATCAAAAGCATTTAGATCCTATCACAAGTTCAGTTCTTCATATGAATGTGAGTAACTCAGCGTGCATACGGCATTCTTGCCAGAGCAAATTAATGTTGATAGCTGAGACATGAGAGACACCTTCCTCGGCCAAGCTGTGACCACCCTTGCCTAGAGCGTACAGCCCGTGGCATTTAAAAGGGTCTGCCCCACAGAGTCAGCTTTCCTGGGTTGTGTCACGTTCCCGGTGAAAACAAAAAGATGAATGGGCAGCAAGACAAACATTGCCTTTGCTGAGAAGGCGGCCTTTTAGATAACATGCACTATGTCATTCTGGTACCCCTCATTTGGCAAAACACAAGCTTAAAATACATTCTGTTAAGATAAGAGTTTGTCCTCAGATGGTTTTAGCATAAATCAAATAAATGCAGAAAACAGGGTGACCATAATTAAAAGGTCATTTACATTATATCTCCTGCCCTTAAAGCAAGACTAGTTGCACCATGTTATTTCTGACAGATATTTGTATAAGCTGCTCTTCAAAATCTCCAGTATAGATTTGGCAATTTACCCAGACAATTTGTTACACCACGTAGCTGCGTTTGCACTCTGTGAAGCATCTCGTGTTGGCTATGAAAAGACTCAAAAATGCTTAGGGGCTAGTGTAACAGGAAGAGTAGGAAAGGTCAAATAAAGACTGTGCCCTAGTTGGGCAAAATGAAAGAGTGTTCGTTATTCAATAATTAAGTTACAAAAGCAAGCGAAGCCCCTGGGGTTAGCTCTGTGCTCCACTCTGCAAAGCTCTGCCCAGTGACAGTGTTTCAGGTAATCAGCACACCCAAGTGAGGAGATGTTTATCCGAGGTGATACAAAATAAACCTCTATCATCTGTCCACAGACTCTTCAACACTCACAGTGAAGCATACGGACAATCTCTAGAATAACAACCTACATCTGCAGTTCTCTGACCAACTGACCGCTTCTGTGCAGAAAGCAGAGGTAGCTACGCACGCTGTCAGCACCAAAGCCAAGGAGCAGCACCCTGCACTGCCTTGGTTTTTAGCTTGGACAGCAGTAAAACTCAAGGCAACTTCAACAAGAGTAACAGAAGTCAGTGAAAAATGCAAAGTACAGAGGGATTTTGTTTTTAACTTCATACAGGTTTGCACATTTAAGAGAGACATTGATAGGCCATATAGTTTTACCATTTTTTTCACAAAATTATTAAGAAGATCTAAGATCTCAAGGATTTTTCTTCAGAGATGTTGGTAATGCGGAGCCAGAAAGACTTGTTTTCTTTTCACAGCCACGGTGACATCGTGCTCACCAGAGGAACAACTTATGTCACACATAAAAATCAGGAATTCCTCTTTTTTCCCTGCTACCTACTAGCACACTGCCCAGCACATGAGCAAACCCGCCAAGAGCAATGTGTTGTCCAATGTCATTTCCATCTTCCACAATGACTTAGTCTGACTTTTCATGCCACTCACAATTTATTTCATGATGGGCACAAAGGTTTACATGAGCAGCACCCCCCTCTGAGGCACCACGGCTAATAGTAAAAAAGGCTTCGACTCATCGAAGTACAGAGGCCTGGCTGCAGAGCACATGAAACCGTGTTGTGAGATGGTATTTCCAAAGGGCTATCCTTCAGGAGGCAGAGATGTGGTGTTGGCAAGAACACTAGCAAGCAGAGCAGGCAAGATAACTAACTAGATAGCACTTTTTTATACCCGCGTGTACAGCCTGAAAAGCCACCTTCTCTCTTTCCTCCTTTTTTAAACTTACACCCCTGCAACCTCTAATGAAAGCTTTTTTATTGACATAGTACAGAAGAGTACACTTTAACTTATACTTTTTCCACAAAGCAGATGTCTTTTCTTGTGAGAATTGGCATATTTTTACCCTTAGAATGATCTCTGCTTTTATATGCCTAATTAAATTTTAGCGGTCCCTTGCTTAAATAAAGATTTATTAGCTGTTAAAATTGTAGCATAATTCTTCTGCCACCTACACGCTATCCTTTAACATATTTACAAGCAGACTGGCTTATCCACTATAAAAATAGGTGGATGATTTAATGTTGTTATGTTATTGGTGTCAATTACTAAACTTCAGCCTCACAATAGAGCTTTCTGAAGATACTACTACTTAACCATGGAACTGTCAAAACACCGCAAGAAAGAGCAACTGTGAGTCTTAGTTGAACTAGTTTGAGTACTTGATCTCTAACAGAGGCAATCAGTAGATTTCAGCCCCATGTTCGGGCTCTTTCACAGCTGTGACATGGTCTAACGCGTCATCAAATGGAGAAGAAATCTGGGGCATTATTTAAAGGAGCTGAAATCTGCATCATCAGAAGCACCTATTCATACGCTGCTTCTCAGTTCTCTTTGTGCATGAGAAAGACAAAGCATCTATAAAGTATCTTTGCACACAAAAATTTATACATACTGAGAAAAAAGACATCAGTAACACAGTAAAGGACCGTGCTTGGCAAAAAATTGGAATAACTTCTTTATAGTTCTGGGGTTTGGGTTTTGTTGGGTTATTTTTTTAAAACTCAGTTATTTATTTACCAGGATTAGAAGATTAGTGTTTTGTTGGTCTTTCATTAGTTTTAATTCACTAAAGTCCTCCTTGCTAACATATTTGCATCACAGGGAATATTCTTTCCACTGAGCTGTAAGCCCTCGCCTCGCCACTCCGTACACTGACATCTTTGCACCTTGTAAACACCACTACTACAAGCAATTGTGTTCCATGTGTTCGTCAGATTGCATCAGGAGTACTGAATTTCATCTACCTGCTACAGTTTTAATGCTCTTCAGATAAAACTAAAGCTTTTGGTAATTTCAAATATACTTTAAGTGCAAGACTCCTTTAGTTTCACCCTTCCAGGTCAGGATCTCTCTAACAAGTCACAAAAAGCAAGCCACTCAAAAATATGCGGCATATTAATGTCATACAGTTGGCCTCACAAATAAATCGGCATACAAAATCCCCTCTTACTGAAATTTGTCACAGTAAACATCAGAAGCTGTAAAGTGAAGCTAACAGGAAACTATTTTTGTGTAATTTGCACGGAAGTGTGCACAGACACACACATGCAAGCACGTGTGCATGCACACACCCCCCTCCACCATCTTTAGGATTGTACTTTTCCAGGTATGTGCTACACATTCAGAGAGCAAATTGATACAGCCAAGATACCACCAAGGCTAATGGTAAATCTGGAACAGTCACGAGTGAAAAAAGCCTCGAAAGCTTCAGTTTTATATTAGTAATTTTAAATATCTATATGTATATTGTTCCTCTGTCTTGCACTCTTAATTATACCCACTGGCTGCTGATACTACCTTTGTTTCTCACGCATGTATTTCAAGGTCTATATAAAATATTAGCTGCATATACAGGATACTACATGTGTATACACGAGAGACAACTGAAGCGCTCTGCAGTCAACAGTGACATTGGAAGGGCAGCCACAGGGGTGGCTGTCACCACAGCTGGGTTGGTGGGACACGCACCCTCAGCATCCAGCACTGCTCTGCAGGCAGCCTTTGGACAATGCACAGATCCATCCGGTATGCTCGGATGCAGAAAGCCCTGTTTGATTTACAGGGCAGCCCACCCCCACGCTCAAGACCAAGATTTATCTTTGGGAGTCAAGCTGGCCACATCCACCAGGATCTGAATTGACCTGCCACCGTTTCTGGACTCTCTCTGGCACTAACTCCATGAGTTAGTTGCCTGCCTCCCTCCCTCCAGGGGCTAGGAAATCTTGTCAGCACCATTACCGACTGAGCAAGTTGCTGTTGGGTTAGTTTGGGGAATGCAAAACTCCCAGCTGAGGAAATGTGGTAGAGATCTGAAGATATTTAGGTGTTTAAAGTGCTACGACTTAGAGAGCCTTACTCAGAAAATATCAAACAGAGCAACTCTTGGAAATCGGTCAAGTTAGAAGAGCTAAGAAGTCTCAAATTCTGCTTTAGTTTTCTTTCTCTCTTTTTGAGGTAAAGGTAACAGTGTCTATTCAAGACGCATACAAATATAGCACGCAGATAAGTTATCTTCTTATATAATCATCTACAAAACCACAATGGCATGTTTATCCAAAAGAGTCCTCTGAAATAATTGTTTCTCTAAATAATTACCCTTCTGTATGATCATGGCTGTCAGGCAGAAAAATAGTCACGTATTTCCAAGCACGGACAAAAATGTAATGGTATCTCCCTAACAACAGTTTCATCTTTTACTATCACTGCAAACATTTCGTCGCTTGATGTTTTGGATGCCAAGAACACAGGAACAGTGACAGTATCGATGTAACCCAGAAAATAGTTATATCATTTGTCCCTGCAAAACACCACTCTAATTGAAGACCTCTACTGCTCAATGACCAGTTTGGAATTTTCACAGGAGCTTTCCAGTTTCTAAGAAATACCATAGGAACTATCACCAAAGTCTTTTTAATTGTTTTGGAAAATCCCAAGCAGTCTCTTGCTCCAGAAAAGAAACCAACAAGCCCAAGCTCAACAACTCTCACCACTGAAAATGCGAATCATGTGTAAACTGAAGGCGCCTTATTTTCCCACATCTGCAGCCGGCCTAGCTGGGAGTCTCTGAGAAGTGTGAGGTCCTCCCTGCAGCTACTCTGAGCAGATAGCAACCTTCGAGCGGGACAGGGTCACACCACATTGACATTAAACAGATCACCTCAGCAGACAGGAGGAGGACTGGGTATTCATGAAGCTCACACAGGATTGGGGAATGACACAGGGAAGGACTGACAAGAGGTATAGGGGAAGGAAACAAAGAGGGGACAAGAGGACACAACTCGCAGCAGTCCTTAGCCATTACACTCAAATTCATGGAACTACAGTACTAAACACACAAGCGTAACAGAGAGAGATACGGGTATATGTACACAACCCACATTTCATGTCACTGGGAAAACCCAAGATTTTTCTCCCAACCTTCTCCCATGCTTGGGAATGAGAGGACAAGTGAACAGCTTCACCAATTGACCATGACTAAAACTGGACTTTCACTGCTGCTGAAGTAAGTCAGATCACAAAGGACTCAGTTCAAGGGGTAAAAAACCCAGACCACAGCATATATCCTTTCTGCTCACCCACAAAAATCCCACTGCCTGTACCCCCACTTCCTGCTTTATGAATGTCACGAGAATAACGATTGCATTATTCACCGATTCTGCCCAGAGGAGCGAAATCCCCAAGCTTTACCATCATCCCATCTAAAACATTCCTTTATTTACAGTGCAGCGTCTTGTGCAATGCACCACAGAACAAATCTAAACCCAATCCTACAAACACAGTAAAAGTCTCATGCTTCAGCGTGAGGACTCTCCCATTGGCTTGTAAAACAACATTAAATGACTTTTTGAAGAAGCGAAGAAGAAGAAGGAGCTGCTGTTGGGACATTCAGTCTATCAAAACACAAATAATTAATGGTTGAAAATACTTTTTGTTTAATAATTGCTGTTCTTCATTAGTGTGAACCAAGGGCACAGACTATCTGAGACAATAACATCTGCACCCCATATTTCATTATCACCAAACTTCACATTTCACACAAAAGCATAGCTAGCAAAGCCTTACAGCTTTAATTAGTTTCTGCCATAGCTGTGAAGGTCAGCCAATTATTGTGTGTGAAATTTCAATATGAAGCGGCTGAATTGAAGACAGCATTGCAACATTGTGAAACTCCGCAATGCTGTAAATCTAGCATGATAGAACCTTTTTTTTTTTAAAACACAAAATAACATAAATTAATCATCAGGTATGCACAGCTTCAAGGCTTATTGGCTAATTTAACATGTGTTAGAGGGGGGAAAAAAGGACATAATTTCTGATAGCGTCTTATGCTTTGCGGGGTTTTTTCTTATCGGTGTCACCAACCATGACAAAATACTTAGCTGGGTCCTCATTTCTATGAGGAAAACACAGTTTTCTGTGGGATTCAAAGTCATCCTGTCAAAAGAAAACAATAGCATTGAGCAGACAAACTTCAGCCGTCTAGAACAAGGAGCATCGGATGCACAGCATGTCCTGAAAAATCAGGTCTTTCAAAAGACGCTTCAGTTAGGCTCCGAACTCATGGATGGCTTTTGAAAATCTTGAGCCAAGACCCTTATGTGTATGTGGGTGTTTATGTGTGAAAACATAAACACATAAACACCCACAAGCATCTGGATTCAGATGATATACAAATAATCAATACCTGAGCTGGCACTGAGGAAGTAGCAAAGGATGCAAAACCAGGCACCTACCTCCCACCCGAGACACAGCCTCTTCACACATATTATTCTTGCTAAACAGAAATAATTTATGCAGCGTGCTGTGCGCTGGGATTGCAGATATGCAGAAGGTCTAACCTGAACCTTGAATGCACCCAAGACCAGCCTTACTCTCAAGTCTGGCCAGCGGTTGTTTGTTAAACAGGTATTTGTTTGCCTGTTTCTGCTTCAAAAGATTAAAACTCTTCAAGTAAATTTTATCGCTTTATGTAGGAAACAGCAAGATCTTCCAAGATGCACTTCAAACTCAACGCTTTATTTGGATACCACAAAATGACACGCTTAAGTCAATAATAATAATAATGATACAAAGGTTCTATACCTCTAGCTCCAGTGAGCTAACAAGACCTGCTGTTGATTATAAATTTACAAGTGAGATTCACTGGGTTTCAACGGGAGAAACAAGGGATGGAGTGAACTTTAGGGAATGGATTTATTTTGTGTGCTGTTCCTATGTTCAAGCCCTATTTTTCCAAATGAAGTGATCCTGACAGAAAATACATGCAATCTCATTTTTAATCTAGCCTGGGACAGTGCATGCAGCTCTAGTAAGCACCAAGGCTTCATTCATGTGGAAATACCTGCATGCCCATATGTATATATGCATATCACAACCAATTCCCCCTTCCTGTGCCCCATTTTTTCCTGCCATTGGGAGGACCAGGTAAGTGGTTATGCAGAGCCTCTACAGACAGCGCAGAACCAGCGAGGCTGTTTCACTGTTCAGACTCTCTCCTGGCTTCCTTCTTTGCTGGCACAAAACATTCACAGCTATAATGTCACTCACAGCAGCTACTGCCAAAGTGGGTGGTTTTTTCCTTTCTTTTTTAAAATAACAAAAAAATCCCCCAAAACATAGCTAGCATTAGATACACAAGAACGTTTGCAATCTCTACATCAATGCTGGTATTTCTGGAGTTACCAAAATCCCCAATTCCTGGTTATTTCAGCCAGAACATGGGTGCTGATGTTTCTCCAAATCAGCAAGCCCTAACATGTGGCTGTAGAGAAGCTGAAATTAATATCCATACACATCATAGATTATTTAGAATTAAAACCATCACCATGATATCTTTTTTCCTGCCTCTAGAATAATCCATTTAACTAAACCCAACTGAAAAAGAGATTGTGAAAGAGCTGGAAATTTCTTTTCTGCTGCACCTTTTCCAACACCTGCAAATACATCCCGTGTGTGGAGAACAAACAAAAATAAGAAATCTGTTTAGTTTGCATTGACAGAACAAGACTGATGCTTTCTAAGCAACAAAGGCTTGGCTGGCTAGAACAGATACCAGGAAAAAATTTAAAACTAAATTAAATGTAATGGGGATCCAGGTCAACCCTACAGGAAAAAAAAAAAAGAAAAGAAAAGAAAAAAAAAAAAAAGGAAAGTGAGCACAGCTTTAGGGTCAAGAGCCAGATCTTTAATGTAGTACCCTGAAATACTCTGCTCCAACCCCAGCATCTCAGCAGTGCTTCAAGAAGGTGACTGGGAGTCTGAATTCCACTTCAGCCCCTACCTGGAGCTCTCTGCCACAGGGCTCAGCATCTTTCCTAAGCTGACGCACCCTACAGGGCGTTACACAGGTACATCAGAAACACTATGTCTGTACTGCTAAACGGAAGCTGGAAATTAACTGAGAATAGGTAGCTATGTGTTCCTTGGTTTCCCTTCCTATCTAGTTAGGAGTATATTAACTTCTTTCTGTGCAGATAACTTGTAAGACATACCAGGGAGGTACTTTCTTTTACTATTCCTGGATACAGTGGCTAGCACAATAAAATCTAAGTTTGAATTTCTAAGACACTGCTTTTGTACCTACAAAACACAAAATAAGTTTATTGTGCTAGAAGTAAAATCATTTGTAAGTCCCAGACATGTACCATCCACAATAACACAAAGCATTTCCCTAAAGTTAAAATGGCAAAAAACAGAGAGGGGGAGTGAAATAATTAACAATGGCACCAAGGATGCTAAAGAACATGTGTATTAGCTAACACCATATTATGCATTATAGGATATATCCTCTCTCTTAAAAGGAACCAGCGAAAGGAAACAAACACATTGTTACTGACGAGTGGCCCAAAGCAGAAGATAACAGGACCACTTGAGTAAAAATCAACTCCAGAAGAGAAGTGGAAAGGGAGAAACCCAGCCAGACCATGCACACCAACAAGCAGAGGAAAAACAAATTATTGCGAGTGAAACAGACTGAAACCTGTCTTAGGCAGCCCACCCAAGGGAGCCGCAAAAATCAGTAGCCTTGCTGAGGGCATCTTTTACTAAAGGTCAGACAAAACTGCAGGAGAAACCTCAGGGATCTCTTAAAGTGCTTCCCTAAGACAGGGGATGCCTAATGGAGGTGGAGAGTTGCACAGGTTTCATTGTGTTTATTAAATACACACTAAAATATTAAACACAATAACAGCAGCTAAACTAGATCAAACATACTCTAAGCGTGATACAAATCATCGTTAGACAACGTAAACAAACACTCAATACACACAAAGCCTTTATATTGCAAATCCCAGCAATTAGATCCATCCCCAGAGAGATGTCACCGGCCTCAGGAGCCCACAGCCCCGTTAAGGGCCCTGGAGATGGACAGGCTCTGTGTCAGCCCGTGTCAGGAGCTGAGAGATGCTGCTCTTGCTAAGAGAGTCTCTCTTGCTTGCTCGCTCCACTCTGGCCCTGCTCCAGCAGCCGCACTTCCCTGCAACAGGGTCTCCACTCAGCCCAAACCACTGGGTACAAGATCTCTTCCAGCCAGCCTTGCCAGCAGCAGCTGCTCCTGACCAAAGAGTCTCTCTCCGGAGAAAACACTCTCTCAAAGCCAGCCATGCTGCAAGAACAGTGGCTCCTAACATAAACGGTCTCCTTTCAAGAAGAAATACAAGGAAAGTCCTCACAGCCAGTCTCTTTCCAAAGGGAGCAGCTCACACATTAATCCAATGAATAATTCCAGGCTGGGAGATAAAATATTTAAAGCGAAAAAAAGGCAAAAGATCTTCAGAGCTCACAGTTTTCAAGCCAGCCTTCAAAGCTCACAAGCTCACTCTCATTTGCCAAGTAGGATCAACATGAGGAGCGTGATTATAAGACACAGGAAAAATTGCACCACCAAATCAACAGGGACTTCAGAATTTAGCAAGTATAGGAGCCTGTGGAGCTGCTGCAATGCCAAGTTCAGTAACCGCAAGCAGAAGTCTGCCATGGTGCCATGATCTAATGTATGATTCAACTGACAGTCATTATATCACACGAGCAAAAAACACAGGAATTGTCATGCTGGATCAGACTCATCTCGTAGGGATCCTCCTACAGTAGCCCATCAGCGGTTAAGTACAGGAAATCCTCCAGCGAGCAGCTAATGCCTAGCCACCTTACTCAGGAAGTTTCTTCTTTATCCCACTATTCAGAGCATGGTTTATGTTCCAAAGCCTGAAGGTCTGTTTGCCCTCAGGGTTGTTTTTATCTCCATATAACATGAATGTGCAAGCCTTCATACTTCACAGAGATGTCTAAACTTGACGTAGAAATGAAACCTGTGAGAATTCGTACCACCAGTTTCCACCAGGTTACTTATGCACTGCCTACCAAGTATCTCTTTTAACCTGTTTCAATCCGCTCTCCTTTACTCTTCTGAAGTAACTCTTGGTTCCCGTTTCTGTGGAACGGTAAACGGAAATGCCTAACTCACCTTTCCTACACCATTCCACAAAACCAGGCAAAGTTGCGCTATTTCTGTGAAAAAGGACATAGGTAATTCAGAGTTCCTCACCGTTGCTGCAGGCTAAGGGCATGTACACAGGCAATTGCTGCTGGATCAGCTGATGTTCAATAGCTTGTTATCACTCACACCTCAGAGCTTCTCACTTTCAGAAAAGCCCATTACAAAACTTACAGTAAAGATTCTTGCTGGTCAAAGATTTTCTGAAATCCAAATAACTTGTCAAGTGGATCTTTTCTAACCATATTAAATCTGCGGGAACTACGCCAACTGGAGCTAACACCGTGACCATCTGTATTTTTTATAACATGCTCTTTAATGTTAGTTCAATTAATTTCTCAGGTATCAAAACAATGCTTACTATCACAAAATTCCCCCAATCTCTACTGAAGCCCACTTAAATTATAGATAAAGCTGCGTTACACTCTGTCTTCTGGTATAATAGGTGACTTTAGCTAAGACTGCACTTTTCCCCCCGTGGTTCAGCCACTCTATTTTAACATCCTTCACAACTCTGAGCTATATATTTTCTGATGATTTTCTGCCCTTTGATTTATCAGCTGATTGTAACATTTCTTCTATTGACATGTCAATCAATGAATGGCTCGTCTTTGCTGGTTGAAAAGTAGGTATTTGCTCAAGATATTTGAAGCGAAGACAGAAGCTCCAAAATCATTTGACTTCTCTGCAATGTCCTTAACCTTCGTAATTACCTGGCAGACCTTCTCCTTCACAGATACTATGAATTTGTTGTTGTTTGCGCTCATCTGATCTGATTTCTCACGATTTCTTTCCTGCGGTATAATCAGGCTTCTGTAAGGCTAGTTCCATTTTCTGAAGGACAGCTGTCTGCTTCAAGACACTTCTGCCTTAATTTTTCAGCAGGTATGCAAGATTTGATACGGCATGCCTCGAAATAGCAAAAGTTCGACTAAGCTTTCATAGAATCACAGAATCATTAAGGTTGGAAGAGACCTCAAGGATCATCCAGCCCAACCGTCTCCCTCCCATCTATTAACCACTAAACCATGTCCTTCATTTCTGTACTGTTCCTCCCCAAGATGTCAGTTACAGCAGCTTTATCAAATGTTGAAAGTATTATCATGCCTTGCTGGCCTCTTCCACCCCTCACCTCCAGCTCACCTCCCTAGAAGCCTACAGCTAGGGGCAAAGCTACACAGCGCAGTCTGGGCAAGAAAGGCACGTGTGCATGGCTAGAGCTCCTCATGTTACATCATTTCCATTGAAGAAAAAAAAGATAAAAAAAAAAAGAAAAGAAAATTCTGTTTCTGATCCTTGTTTTTGTGAAGATACAATCAGAAATACGATCCAAGAGTGCTGACTGAATGCTGTCTGCTCAAGCCTTGAAATGTCTGGCAGAATTATTTGTCACATGATTTTTACTCGTTTTTAGAGCAAGTCTTTCTCCTTTGATCTAGTAACAATAGACACTGAGATGCATCAACTTTGTTTCAAGTTCATTCCAGGCTCTCAGTCATAATGCAATAAGGATTTTGATTTTTAATTCTTTTTAACATCTTACCTCTTTTTCCGTGGTATACTGTCGACACCCTATCCATCTAATCTGGACCTTTTACATGGCTGCACTGCAAACATGGGAAGGCATTTTTCCTACCTTGCTACCAGTCTCTAGCTGTGCCACTGCCTTTTATCTGGGCCACACTCTAAAAGCTAGACTTCAGCCTAAAATCCCTGGGCAAACATGCTGCGCAGGCTTCAGCATTTTGCTGAACATCCCTGCTCTGTAAAGCAGTCTACCAACGTCTCAGTGGCAGTTTTACAGAAGTCCACAAGGAAAGCTGTGTCTGAGAAGAGAACAGCCCTAATGGAATGACCTTTACTGGGACTTGACACCTGCTACCTTGTAAGCTTCTTACACACACAGCTTAATCCACCTGGAGGCTTTTTTGCTTGATGGAAGGTGATAAAAAAGCTGTTAGACTGTAAGCTCTGTCTTAGATTCAAAGCATGTAGGCTCCTTGATATTCTGAAGCTTAGGGCACACAGAGGGGAAAAATATTTCTTAGTTCAGGTGCAATTCTCAAGTCGCTTATTAGGGATGAACCCTGGTCTAAGAATCACTTTATTGGCATGAAAGTAAAGAAAAGGCTTCCTGATAGGAAGAAGGGTCCCAGTTCCACAGTACTACAGACAAGATAATGTAATAGCGATCATAAAGCTTTCCTCAGCAGACAAGAAGAACAAAGAAGCCCAACTCTAGAAATTTACAATCCACAGAGGATCAAGCAGATTGTATTCTGGATACCTTAAAGGTGAATGCTCTAAAACATGCATCAATCTATAGTGATGAAAATCCAGTCTCCTCTGATTATAAATAATCCCCGCTTTCTTTGAGACAACAAGGTTCTAAATCAAGAAGTTGTATCGGTGTGATTTTTAGTACGATGGGAAGGGGGAAAAGGCAGAGTGAGAGACAGACCCCACTGCAGCACCACCTTGGCACAGCTGCTGGGAGAAGTCAGTACACAAAGACTGACAGAGAATTAGAACAGAGGAGGAATTAGCAGTATTTGGGAGTTAGCTTTGTTTGGAACTTAAAAGAAAAAAACAAAAACACCAAACAAAAAAAAACAACGGTGTAACAACCTTTTAAATAGTTGCTGTCCCTGAATAGAAAATGACCTATCACCAACCCCTCAAACTGTAGTAGAAGCACAAGTGAGAAGAGGGCACTAAAAACGCAGTGGTGGCTGGGAGCTGAACTAACGTTCAGGTCACTACTTTTGGCCCTCTTTTCTCACCGAGCCAAACACCATCTCCCTCGGGGAAGCAAACCCCTGGAGATCATCTTCCCTCCTGCATAAGCCCAGGTGCATCATAGCCACCAGTTTTGGCCTTGCAGGACCTGGAAACTGTGCAAATCACAGAATGGTTTGGGTTGGAAGGGGCCTCAAAGATCATCTAGTTCCAACCCCCCTGCCATGGGCAGGGACACCCCCCACTAGCCCAGGTTGGCCAGAGCCCCATTCAGCCTGGCCTTGAACACTGCCAGGAATGGGGCCGCCACAGCTTCTCTGGGCAGCCTGTGCCAGGGCCTCACCACCCTCACAGGGAAGAATCCTTTATTCCATACCATGAGAAGCTCAAATGAGCTCTCTTCAACTGAAAGCTTTTCCAAGCAGAAGCTCCCCTGGGCACCACTTCTATGACTTTTTTTTTTTTTTTCCCCCTTAAGGCTAATGTTGAAAATCTCCCACCACCATGGAGTCTTCAAACACTTTGTCCTCTGCGGTTGGCCCAGGTGACTAACTTACAGTTTTAAAGGATTGGATGCAAGAAGTTCAGAACAGAAAAATTCATGCAGAGATCGCTGTTTAAGAAACACTGTGAAAACAGTTGAAAGCCTTTTATTTGTTTATTTTCAGGTGGCTGACACCTGCATCGATAGCTTTAGTCACTTAGATCTAAGGACACTTGCAGGCACTTGTAAGATCAGGGTTTGCGCTTGAAACACCCCACTCGTATAACATATGCTAGGCTCTAAATGTACCAGTATCTAACCTTCATCTGCCGGCTTTTATAATGCAGGCCGTTTATATGAAGTGAGTGGAACATTGATCCTCCTGTTCAAGTTTCCTGAGATTATTCAGTATTAGTATTGCTGTGATTAGTCACACCGTGGCTGCTGTTCCTGTAGATTGTTTGATACAGTGTATTTCCCACTACACACAAAGCAGCACTGCAGGAAAACCCAATTCAATCAATTTGAGCAGCCCTTCTTGTACTACGTTGGTATATTATGTATTGGACAGATAAAGTTGTGATCCTATCTAATATATTCTTTGGCTGGTTTGACTGATGTACTGAATGAGTGGAGATACCTAACGCTATCCAATCCTGCTGCGGACAGATAATGGCATCGTTATTTGAAGATAGACCAAAAAGGGGAATAAGGGAAGGGTTTAACCACTGCTTCCCACGTCTGTAGCGAACGTGGACTCTGCAGTGTGTGAAGGAGGAAAATCAGAAGAGACTTCTGACAGCAAGCTAAAGCAAAGCAGAAAGTGAGAGCAACAAAGGGCTCTAAATATTGATGTGATGCAACCGCTGAAGAAATCAGGGTGCCTCAGCCTCCTTTTTAAGAGGTGCTCTGCAAACTGCAAGGCACTTTGAGATAAGCAAACTATCTGAACCCCAGGCTATTGTATTCTTTTCCCCATTTTTATAATTATTTGTTGGGATGGCAGAAGCATCTCTACCCGTAAGAGACAGGCTACCACATCCTTGCAGCTGTTATGCACCAAGTGGAACAGGACAGCATCTGTAGCTTCCCTTGTGGCCACTCTCCAGTGACAGTCCAGTGGCTGCAGCCAGTGGACTACCTGGGTCTAGTGTTGGTGTTTTAAAGCACTAGTTTGAAAAATCACTTAACTGTTTGGTTTCCTATACCAAAATACTCATATGCTGAGGAACTAAATGATAGTTCACCTGAGGAGTGTGTGTGGGTGTGTAAGAAACCACTGTATTGTGGTTGCACAGATTTTCACTCATTTGAATAGCTGTATGATCCCAAAGACTTCAGTTGGGACTGCAGATACCCACCTTTGCTCCTTAAGTTCTTCCTCGGTTTATTTAGTTACTTTTTAATGACCCTCCCCAAGGCCTTTTACAAAGATTTTTTTTCTTGTTTTTAAGTACAAAGTTTTTTAATTGACTTTTTTTTTTTTACAATTTAATTAGAATTACCTTTCCCTCGTGATTACATTTATTTTCACACTCTGTCTCTATGCCAATTTTGATCCATTTAATTAGTTTTAACTGAGTCCCACATTTCTCACCTTCAGAAGTACACCTATTACATCAACTCAGCTATTTTTCTTATATAAATTATCTCTATGTAGAGAAACTTTAAGGAAAAACACTTGTTGTTATATCTCTAATCATACCACGATGCTATTTAACAAGTTCTATGGATGACCCACCATAGTCACAACCAATTCAATGGGATTTTGGCTTCCCTCACACTTGCACAAAGACCTAACCTGTAGTAAGACCGTAACTAAAAGCTAATCTGTGTGCTAGAGGCCATCGTCAGCTGTTGCCTGTAAGGATGCATTTTAAAATTTCTTCATGGATCTCTTCTCACTGAAAAATGCTTGGAGCTTACAGGCAGCTCTTTGCCTCCAATACATTTTTCAAATGCTGTATCTGATTCTTTCTCTGTAAGCTATTGCTTTCATTGACTTTCACACAGACACCGAGGATAAAGCAATATAACAACCTAAGGCTGAGGCACATGCACAGCCACAGGCTGACACATTTATACCACAGGGCAGGGTGGTAAAGCGTATCTGCTGTGCAATCTCCAGCCCTGGAGATACTCAGAGCCTTCTTGTACAAGACCCAGAACAGCCTGATCCCAGATCGCCATGCTTTGAGCAGAGGAGGAGTTGACCAGATGACCTCCAGAGCCCCTTTTCTGAACTAAATTATTCTGTGTTTCTATTAACCTGATGAAAAATCTCATTTGAGCTTTCTTGAATCAGGCCATTCTTCTCAACCACTTTCATTTTGCCAACAAAGACACTGAGTTGGGAAGTTTTACGCCTGGAGATTCATCTCAATTTACTTCGGACACTTAACTGAGACGGCTAAATTAAGAACGTAGTTGTTCTACACATCATTCCCAGTCTGAAAACACAGGACAACACCATGACTCATGTACACCTCAAACCTAGTCAATAGGGAGAGAGGGGATAATTATATAACTCAGCGGAATGCTTAAAGCAGGTGGGCTTACAAACTGAGTTAGTACATTTCTAGATTGTTATCTTATGTCCATAAACTCAGAGGAATATTTTAAATAGCAGAGTTGGTTTGTTTTTTTCTTCCTTGTGGAAAACTGCAACCCGTTAGACTAACACTGTATATCTGATTCTGATTATTTCTCAGGTATGAAATCCCTTAATAGGTGAACCTGCATTTGAAAGTTCAGGGAAGAGAAACAAAATAACCAAACATCTGCTGTTAGCCCCAAGAACTGGGGCGAATGGTATTGCTACTGTTTCCTTTTGAGCAGATTCTCAAAATTTACCCGAAAAAACTGGTAAATCATTACCCCCCCTCTAATAAACAAAGACAACTGGACTGTAACATCCACTCTCTTTCTGGAAATACAACAGAAACATTACTGAACATTGTGCCCAGCTAATAACACAGGTTATAAGGGTTTTTATCTTGAGAAATACCAGACAAATTTTTCTGAACTGATTTGTATCAAGCACTTGATGTATGGCCACAAAACAGTATCAACGGACCCCGCACCTGCCAGGTACAGATTTTGCTTATCTTAAGGAGGAAGAGGAGGATGTGCTAAAAAAACCTTACACTTATCTATCGACTGGACTGCTGCAACCTTACCGGGAGATCCCTCACCCATAGCAGGCATGAACTCAAGTTCAGTACCCAGAAGGCTTCCAACAGCAAGCGATAATTTTCTAAGAAATCTGTGCTTGTTTAATAAGAACACCAAACAAATTCCCACCTAAGATGAATTTAACTTGCAAGAATTTCTCTCTAGCCTAAGTACCTTTGGTTTTAAAGACCTTCTGAAGCCCAAAGACAGCCTCTATCAAAAAGAGGAGGCAGAGGGCTTGCCCAGCCACAATACAACACAGTGGTTACATTTTCAGCTTCTCATGGCAGATTCAGCGATTCCTCGCTCTCGCTCTGTGAGGAACAGGTCACTTTTTCCCTGTGTAATAGGAGGGACATCCAGATTAACCGTGAACCATGGTCTTTTTTTTCCAGCCACTGTCCAGGAGCTTTTTAGCATAACTCCTTAAATGTTCTAAGAACTGTGGCACGCTTACCACAGATTTTCCATCCGTGTCTTTGCCTTGCCTCTTCCACTGCCTGGAACCAAGCTAATGACTGGAAAGTGTATTTTAAAAGCGTAAATAGGATGATTCAGATAATACTAGGATGAACAGCCTAGCATCAGCTCTATGAAAAGTCATGAAAAAGCTAATATTGTACAAGTATAAAAATAATGAAGATTATAATTAATGCTAATTAATACTAATGACTTCATTAGTTTATAATGGGAGAGAAAAAGACAGATTTTATCAATCAAACTATTACTAATAAAATTGTTGGTTTGGATAAAGGCAATTACATTGACCTGACACACTTCTGTAAGGTGTCTGAGTTACTCAGAAGAAGGTTAGAAGTCTGATAACTGTATCATAAGTGGAAAAATTATCTACTTCTGAATATGAAAGAAAGATATCAGTGTATTAATCTCTAAATCAGCAGGAAATATGTGTAACTTGATGAAATAGTTGGTAGCCACAAAGACAAAACTAATAACAAAGCAAACACTTTAAGCAAGGAAAAGAGGGTAGGTTCTTCACAATTTGAAATCTTTTAGAAAGCAACCTTAGTGTAAGCATCTGGTATGCTTACATAACAGACATTAGCAGCTTAACGCAAAATTAAAAGATAAGGCTCTCTGCTTTATATTACAAAAGCGATAATCATAATGGTCTTTTCAGGCCTTAAAATGAATCTATTAGCATGGTTCCAATGTGCAGCACATGGGGTTCCTCAGCATGATCCCAAAGGCACTTTCTTTGATCCAGCTCTCTTGGACACCCTCAGAATCGTTAATCCCAACATGCTGGGGTCTGTCTCTTGCTAATTCCTGTTGCAATGTCATTTTCATTTCTTCTGCAGCAAGACTTCTGGAGTATCACTCTTCAGCAGAGTATGAGCTCTCCTAGAGGCCTCCCTGTGCATCATTTAACTGCGCCTCTGTGTCATTAGGCCAGTTTCCACATGGATCAATCATCTTGCCCATATTACCAGTCTGGTTTACATTATTTATTGTAACTCTTCATTATTATCATGTCTTATGGTAACATTTTTGGCAGCTTGCTGAAGTCATGCTGTAGCATTATACCTTGAAGTATACGCCTTATTTTACACCACTGCATCTTGAAAGTGCATCAACCTGCAAGGTGACACCACCACGCAGTGCCTGTTTGCTGTCAAGTACCCACCCCTCCATTTATTCTCTTATAGCCAGAACCGATCCCTGTCATACTAGGCTGTATTCCCTAGGTGCCCAAACTGAAGATTTCATTTGGTGCACTTCAGCTGAAACCGACCTTGAGCTCCCTGCCTGTCAGGGGAAAGTGTCACCTCCAAAGTATAGTGGCTGCCCCAATGCTCCAGGTTGGGGCTGTCTCTGGAAACACCTCTGTGCTATACCACCACCACCATACCTAAGGCAAACAGGAACCTAACTCAGATAAGCAGTTATGGTCTGAAAGTTAGGCAAAATGAATATAAGCCTGTACTTAACCTTCATAGATCCAAGAGAACTGATACCAAATTAGATTAGCGTTTTCCTCCGTTTCAGAAATCACCTTTTTCTTTAGGCAGTTTCCTGTTTATGAAATTTCTGTAGCAACCTTAATGGGTATTTTGACCCAATGTACCTAGTGATAAATGCCATAATCATCCACTTGGAGGCTGTCCCATGTTCTCAAGACCATAGATTTTTTGGATCACAGCCTTTTATTTCATTTTCATTTGGCTTCTGTTCCGAAGTGCTTTGCTTATTATCGAGCCCTTTTGTTGTGTGTACTCCAGCTCCATCCTACTAATTGGCTACAGTGTAGGTCTACGATCCCTATCAAATTAACTCCTACTGTAATTGAGCCTGCTACAATCACATTGCCTGCACAACCTCCTCTTCAAGTCATGCTCTCATTGCTGTAAGATCCACACTTAACGTTGAACTTGCAATCCTTTCCAATACTTTTGTCAATGCCTATGCATCTGAAGCTATCTCGGACAAAAGCATCTCTTACATAAAAACTGATTGCCTTTTTATAACCACAAAATGGTTGACATAATAGTCAATATCTAATGGTAAAATAAAAAAAAAATCAGCCCATTCAGTTAAGTTAGGTGACTTTGTTGATTTTAGAAGGATCAGGGGATTTTTCTTGAACAGTAGTGAGTGGATATAGTACAAGATATAGTTAAAGAGTCTAAAATAGTCAAGTTTTTCCATTGTGTCCTCTAGGCTTGGTTATTAAGAGTTAGTGACCTTGTGGAACACTGGTAAGAAAGACAAAATTCACATTACAGTGTGTACGACATTTCATTTACTGTAGTCATCAACGCTCTCTACAAAGTTAGTAAAAATCCCATCCTAAACCAGGCACCTGCCCATGCTCTAGAAACCCATTTCATTTGGTTTAAGTAACATACTAAGAATCCGCTCAAAAAACCAAAACACTGTTGAAGAGTTTCACGTGGATGGTATTAACCCAGAACAAAGCCATGATGTACATGGTGGGGAAAAAACATGGGAATGAACTATCAGCAGTGCTTTAAGAACTTGCTTAGTGAAAATAATTAGAACAGGAAATACAGTCAGCTAAGTAGAAGCCACTTTAGCACTCCTTTTGCTATTTTTATTTGCACTGGTTAATACATTCTTATGTCTTAAGATAACTAGGCCAGCTTGTCTGAGGGAACGCAGAACAGGGTGCTAATTTCATCTCTGCCTCACAATTCACCAGTGTCAGCACTTACTAAACTGGAATTAGGCATCCTGTCCTATTTGATGATGTTGCATAGCAAGTTCTATACATTGTTACTTTTTGCTGTTAAATTAAGCAGAACAGTCAGATTTTGACAAAACCTGTTGGACTAATAGCAGTCACCCACTCATTCAGTGGCCTTCAGTATCGCTTTTCCCACCTCTCCCTTCTTAACATCACATCCTGTCTTCAGCAGTCACTTGGGTGAAGTATCCAAAACTTTCCAGCGCCCTTTAGTTATTACAATTCTTGGAGTTACTGCTGAGTATACAGACTTAATTATACATAGATGATAATAGAAAAATATATTGCTTGTGATTGACTATGCCTGGCAAGCACAATCTGCATTTTAAGAATTTCCTCTACACAAAATTACTCCAGAAAGCACAAACCCAGTATGGTCACTTTCAGTTCAGGGTGAAACTTCTTAAAAGATTCTGCAGTATCTTCCTGACAAGTCATCGGCAGGTAAATTGCACTAACATATTAGCGTATGTAAATTCCAGAGCAATTGTTTGTCATTGGATTAGAATGTCGATGGCTTAAAATAAAGATGAGCAAAGAGAGGTGATAAATGTATAGTTGCAGTTTAGAACAAAAAAAAAAAAAATAATTAAAAAAATCAACAAACCTGTGTTAGTCTATTTCTAAAAGCAAGTATTTCTGACTGCCAAGTTCCTTTTTTCTTTTTACTTGAGTGCAGACCCATCCAGCCAGATTGAGAAGGGAAAAGTCAAAATAATTTAACATATGGGCATTTGCATTAGTGAGGTAACAGAAGTGCTTCAATCATGTTTCTCTTATTAAAATTATTACAAGGTATTTTCCTTTAGGTTCATAAATATGGCTTTATTAAGTGATGCCTTTGATAAACCTGCCTTTAATGAAAAGACTTGCTTTCCAAATAGCCAGTCACTCACTTTTAAAACAGCTCTCATTTCTATGAGCGGTACTGAAGACTAGAATGATCACAGAGTCTACTGGAAAATACCTATTCCTTTCCTCTGTTTTCTCCTTACTCATATATGCAGCTACACATAAAAATATTCAGAATAAACACAACTTTGGATGCACACAGGTAACAAAAAAAGGCAAACTTTGGACCAATTTATCATGTCAGTACAACCCCATTGCTGACCCTTCTCTTCCAATCCAGTTTGAAACTGGAACCAAGTAGAGTCCGAGGGGCTATTTCATTTTCATGCATCAGACAGGTCTCCAACATGCCACTATATTTGATTCTTGGTCAGTGACATTTCTTCATCCCCAATATGCACACACAGTATTATCCATACAATATTTTTCTTGTCAAAACAGAGGCTGCCCAATGTTATTTTATCATTTAACACCTCACACGCAAACAACTAATAACCCACGGGAACAAGAAAGGATTTAATTTGTTAATGATTTCAGAAACAATTAACTAATTTAGAAATAAAGTTTGGGCGTATTTTTCTCCCTGTAAGCAAGCACCGGCTGTTTGGTGCGCAAGGAGCACCCGTACACCCTGTGCAGCCTCTTAGGTGGTACAACACTGGTGTGACCTGACAGTCAAACACAAACCAGGACAGCGTTCACTCCTCGCCCCTCCTTTGCGCTGGAAGGAACCACCACATACACACAGCTATCTGAGACCAAACAGAGACTTGCAAAATGTTCTTGTCTATTGTTTTGTTTAGTCAGATTGCTTTTTTATATGCATGTACACAGTTTGCCTCTACGCTGTTCGTTTATTTGCAATTCATTCATAATGCTAACATAACACAGATCACCAGCACCAAACAGAGGCAATTTTCTCCTTTCAAAGCAGCATAGTCTCCACAGGATAAAATTTAACCTTTCATATCAAGCAGAAGGAAGCAACTTACAAGATCTTGAAGTATAGCATAATGCGCTCTCTATAAAACAAGATTAGGGCTGAACTCCTCATTCACATTTAACTGTGGTGTACAAACTTCTCCCATATAATTCCAGGCACTTAAATGAGGTGTCTGTGGAGGAGCCTAGCCGTCCTACGCTCCCTCTCCACTCGCAGCAGAGACAGAAATAAATTTCCTAAAGTGCGATAATTCCTGTCCTCCCCCACTACCCCTAAACAAAACCTTTCCTTCCCCTCAACCTGAACGGCTTCAGTGAGATTGAGAGGTACCCATACAGTTTCTCTCACAGTTCTTGATTTATTATCTACACAGAGACAAATTAGGGTTGCTTTATAAGAACACAGGACTGGAAGCAATGCCCTGGGCTATCACATCAAGACTCTGTTCTCCTCAACTCCCTGTGTTTACCTCCCCTGAATTATTTGTAGAGAGCAGTCACAGTCCTCAGCCCTCATTTTGCTAGCCCAAACAAGCTGGGATCCTTTGTTCTCTGCCTGTAAGACAGCTCTGCACTCTCCTCATCACCCCAGTAGCCCTTTCTTGGCACTTTTTTCAGATTGAATTCATCTCTTACGATTCCATCAACCTGAATTGCACACATTGCTGCAGATCTGGCCTCATTCCGGCCTTATACAACAGCAATAACGCTGCCAGATCCACTGGAACTACTTGGTCTCATGCTTCTTTGGATCCTGGTTGCACTTTTCATACTGGTATTGCATTGATGATTCACAAGTTAGATGATCATTCTCCTAAGTTAGACAAACAGACATCAACCTGTCTTCTTCATTCATGTTTCCACAGAGGAGCTCCAGTAGTCATGCCTGCCCCTCGACTACAATGGTTTTATGTGTTAAACAGGCAACAAACATTTGTATCCTGGCTTCACTAGCTGAGACATTAAGGTCGTTACTTTAGATCTCTTTTCTCAGGGGCTACTTCCAAGCCTTCCCCAGGATTACCAACCCCATTCAGATGCACCGAACTCTCAGCAGCACAGGGCCATAACACCAACCTGGCTCTTCCCACCAAGAGTAGCAAGAGGCTGCCAGAAGTTTGTACTGCCTCTTCCTTTTTATTTCCAAAATATTTCATTCAGCCTACCAGAATGGCAGAAACCAAGAATCCAAACAGTTTAATGATACAAAATGGTTCAAATTAGTGTCTGTCTTGTTTTTCTCTGTAGTTTAAGGGATCAATATTAATGAAGAGAGAAGCTATAAACATCACTAATGAGGATGAAGTGGAATATCCCCCACCAGAGCTGTATGCACTTGAGCTTGCACCAAATGAAGATGACATCCACTATTAAAGGCTGCATTTTAATCCAGCCACAATAATAACAGTGAAGTTAGGGCTATTGGTAAATTTTAATAGATGATGTCTTACAAAAGCGCCCTACTTGAAATTCAGCCCAAAGACTAAATTAAAGTCAAAGCCCTAGTCAGTTAACTGGGCTATAACATGTGAAGAATTGATTTTCTTATTTTCAGCTGTCAGACCTGCTACAAAGAATGAGTTTTAATTCTGGGGATGTTATTAAACTCCTTGCTTAACTGGCAGAAAAATGGAACCGCTAGCCAGGCGATAGTGGTGCGGCTGTCGGAGTGAATGACACCTGTCAGAGTATGATGAATGACCCTCTCTGCCCCACAATCCCCCGCTCTGTCACTCAGGTGAGGGCCATTAATCTTCATCGAGGGCCTGTCAGGACGGGCAGCCACGACGACAAAACGTCTTCTCGCATTTGCCGCCGCCACGCACGTAACAATGCGATATTCTTATTGTCACAGCGACGCCGAATTAGCATAATTTATTATGACTTTCCTCCCCCCGAGCCCCCTCCCCACCCAAAACCCAAGTAGGGGAGAGATGCGATTAGACAGATGGAGGGTAGGCCCAGCCTGCCAGCCCCGCAGCCCCCCGCAGTGCTTGATGAGGAGTGGAGCATCTCTACAAACCAATCAAAAAGCTGGCAGTTCAATTACAGAGTAATAAAGGGACATTCATCATTCAATTAGGCACCTGTCATGGTTTCACAAAAGGGAAAACTTCTAACCTGAGACTCCAGGGAGAAGATGCTACAACCAGGAGGCAGAGAAATAAATGAAAAAAGGACAAAGTCAATTACTGGCCAAACCAGACAAAAGGAAATATGTTAAAATAAGGGAAAAGTTATCCCTAGGCAAAAATCAGAAAAGTTACATGGCCTTACAAAGATTGTAAAGGGCCAGCATTAAAAGAGCTGCGCCACGCTACTCCGCGACACGCACACCACCAAATTTCCCCCCTTGCGAGCTTCAATGAAAGCTGAAAAAGCTGAATGTTATCATGAAGAAATCTTTCGGGAAATAGGCTTGTGGTTTAAAAGCCCCGATACTGCTACTGCAAGAGCGTACAACGCACACCATCTTTACCAAGGAACACACCTATTCACCTCAGCTTGTTGCTGTGCCTTGTTTGAAATGCTATAAACACCTGGGGGGATTCTTCCCATCACCTTAGAAACATTAGCAATTCTGCTAACCACGAACAAAAGTAGGTGAATCCCTTAAAAAAAGAAAGCAAGAAAAAAAAAGAAAATTGCTACCATGCCATACTTTAGCACATAAAACAGCAGAGAAACTACGCAGGCACGCTTCATTCAAAGTTAGTGTGTTCAATTTCCGTGTTTCAGAGTTTGCAGAACCTGAATCTTTAAAGTTATCAAAAATTAGAAGATGGCAGAGATGAGATTGTTTGTCAGGCGGAGACTAGAACTAATGTGGATTTATCCTGTTCTGCAGCTGCAAATAACAAGTAAAAAAAATAATAATATTAGATTGCTGAACAGCTGCTTGTGCAATAAACTCCGTTAAGTTGATTACCTGCCTGCTAAGAAGGTTTACAGTAAATTGTGACTCCAACATTAAATTACCAGAGCAGCAAAGGTAGGATTTGTTTGGAAAGATGCAAGACTAATCCAAAAGATATTCTTTAGAGGTGATGAATGAAACCTGGTATAACCAGCTAGAATATGTAGAAAAGTCTAGAGTGCCTTGATGATTTGAATCCAATGATTTTCAGAGGGGCTGTCCGAGTCCTGGTGCCTGCTTACACAGAGCAGCACAGGGTCACGAGGAAACCTCCATTTATCACTGTAGGAGCGTAACGCCGCATGTCTACTCGTCCCCCCCGCTCTGTCACAGTAAGCCCAGGAGCCTGCCACACTAACACAGCTATAAGGTTTCCAGGAGACAAGAAGGTTCCTGTGTGGGGTTGCAGTTTGACATGTAGATGCGTCACCTCACTCAGACATGGGTCAGGCTACAGTTCTGAGTGCTCGTATCACATCAGAGCATACATTTACACCTCCAAATCATGCTAATGGCTTTCAAAATCCTGCCCAAATAAGTTCCTATAGCATAACAATTAGGGAACTCTTTGGGAATATTTTGTCAATTCATGAGGAAGAAATATTGTCGGATAAATTTGCACCAACAAGCTGGTATTGCTGGGGAGGGAGAGGGAATCATCACTATGCAGTGTTTTCTTTACAAGAGGATCTAAATCTACAACAGGGTGCAAAATAAGGCAAGCAATTGATTTGCGTGCTGAATACTTCCTCCCAGGCCTTTTGCATTTGCATCCCAGGGTCTAATGAAGTTCTGATGCAATATAACAAAGAGACTGACAATGCCTACATACCTTGCTCGCAGGGGGTGCTGCGGAGATCAATCTGTTAAGGTTTTTAAACCGGCTTGGAGATGAAAAGCGCTACGCAGCATAAATACTAGCTATAGCATTGTGCACTGTCTTCGTTACACTGCTTTGAAAAAGTCATCATAGACCATTGTATCAGCTTTCCCATAACACCAGGCAGGGGATTATTCTGTTTTCCCCTTTTGGTATAAATACATTCTAAATACAAACTTACAAAATCCAGAAGGTGAAAGGGGGAAAAAAAAAGAAAAGGAAAAAATCCGCAAAAAACCTAGCAAAAAAAATGGGCCAGAATTACTGAACTTATAACTTATAATTACTAAATTTATAACTTCTTCCCTATCCATTCCCCTAGAAAATATAGTTTATCAATACAGTGGTTGCCTGTGAGATTAGTTGCAGCGTCAAGGTTTTCAACAAAACAGAGGCAGGGAACGGTGTGTGCAACTCAAAGGTGTCGGATGGTATCAGTGCTTGAGGTCTTGCACACACAGTTCCACTGCTGCTGTGCAATGGTTCAAAACATTGAAAGCCAAGTGTCCAGGGAATAGGTTACAAAATTAGTAATTTGTTCTTCCTGCTTTGATGTCAAACAGAAATAATACCCCTTTCAGGAAGTCTAAAAATAGCTAAATAAAACAAACAGAGCTAAAAATATAACAATTGCTTTCAGATGCAGAGCTGCAATTATCAGGCTCCAAAACATCCAATTTGCCTTCTCTCCTGCACAAGCATATATTATAAACAACCCCAGGATCTCAGAGACTAACACAGGGATTCTGAGAAGTTTCACGTGAGGAAAAATTGGGGGGGGTGGGGGCGTGTAAGAAGGGAAGAGCACTTCTATATATTTTAGCAGATCTGGTTTGCCATATAGACTTCTATATAGATAATGTGTCACAATTACTTACTAAACACTACAAATTATTTAAGAAATGCATAGGTGATCCTGAGTTTCCAATATGGTACCCTTTAACAAATCAGGTTATCCAGACCTGTCATATCAGTGATCTGGTTTATTAAGTCTTAATAAACCTGGTATATTTATTCAAACACCTCAAAGAGCACAATTTACCCTTCTTGTTCCTGTGGATACTGTGTGGTTGCCTTGAGAAACACATTTTCCCAGGGAGGAAGTGGTACTAGGGGTACGCGTCAGCAAATCCACAAAAGGAAAATGAGGGTAGAGGGAATTAAAAAAAAGGTAATCACGTTGAGACGAAATGGGAAGACAGTAAAGTACCAGGACGATAGCAGGATGAATAATTGATGAGCTGGTGGTTTACGAGTGAGTTTCATTAATATTATCCTGCAGGTTCATTAAGCACTGTCCCAGGCTCATCTTCGAAGGTTCCTCCCGAGTTTTGATTAGGTGCTGCAAGTCTTTTGCTTAGACATCAGAACTTCAGGCCTTTGGTGGTGACAGCCACTTCCTAAGCCCCAGTCCCTTCAGCCAAGCACCTTTCAGGGCTGTTTTCTATTCCCCTCCCACTAATCACAAGTCCCTAACCATGACAGCAAGTCTTAGTAAATAATATATCAAGATAAATGATAATTGTTCTGTTTTAAGTGTCTCCTAATGAGCATCATAAATTAAAAATTAATATTGCAAAGACTGTATGAATAGCATCAACGCTATAAACAGAGCAGCAGGGATCAAGAATGCAAATGAAAGTGAAACGCTCCCTTATCCACCCCCCTGTATGAAAAAATTCTGGAGCCAGCAGACTGTTAGGCATTACAAAGCTAATAAATGACTTTAATGAAGTTCCGTAACAGGCAATTTCTTCTTAATCTTCCTTTCACCTTCCAATATTTGGCTCTTCTGGATTATGAGATTTCTTTTGTTGATTTTTTTTTTCCCCCCCCTTTAAACCATCTCTCAAGAGCTGTTTGTTTCTTGTTAGGTGCAATAGTAATCTCAAATTAAAGCATGCTGCTGCAGCAAAAAGTAGGGAACGGGATGGTTAACAGATTGCTGGGCCCGATGATCACGCAGAAAGGCTAAAGCGATTTGGCAGTAGCCATTCTGTTGTGTGACGTTGCTATTGTCATTGTGCCTTCTATTCAGAGAGTGCATTCAAATGGTGTCTTTTTCTGGGTGAATGAATAAGGTACACTTAGCCGTGCCCTTGTACCTCCAAGTTTCAGCTAAACAGAAAGGAGGCAGCTGGAATTCTTACCCTTCCTTCTTCCAGACCCTTAGTCTGTTCAATTCAGATGTAGCAGAAGTACATGCACAAGCAATGTTTGCCTCTTTTTTTAATGGCTGGAATGATCTGTAGCTCAATCCCACCTCCTTCAGTTTTGTAAATGCTGAAATTGATCCTTTTGAAGCAAATGTCTTTGGATGCTGTATTTGCATCATCACGTCACTAATTATTCTGAGGCAGTAGATAATATCAGACTTAGAGAAACAAATAACACAAGTTTACTAAGTCATGAATGACACCAGGTACAAGATCATGAAGGAATCTGACACTCAGGCTAGGATTAGAATACTTTGATAACTAACTTTTTTTAAAGATACCTAACAAGCCCTCTAGTCTGTCAATAACCAACAACCAACTGAGAGACCATAGAAAGTAAGACTTGATCATCGAGCACATCAGACTGGATCACCTAAAATGCCATTTCACCACCCATTCTGTAATTCCAACCCTCTCTACATTTTTCTTGCTGGCTTTTTCATCCCCTCATCTGGCAGCTTTGAGGTAAGGAATAGCAACATCCAGTCAGCTAGTCTGCTCCTTAAATTGTATGAGACATGGGAATAGTGAGTTTAAAGAAAGAAAGCATAAGTTATACATTATGAAGAAAAGCAATTACTGAGGAGAGGCTACTCGTCTGTCTCCATCATTTTTAAGCCTAAAGCAATGGAAGTGCTAGTCACTGCTCTGTAATTAAGGCTGAAGTCTGCATTTCAAAGAAGTTCAACTTTTCCACGATGCACCCTCTCCAAACAGAGGATTTGCCCTTCAGAGAACAGAATGACTTTTGAGAATTTATAAATATTTTACTTCAAGCGCTTTTTTATGACAAAATTAGACACTCTGTGCCTTTCTATTGTCCCAGTTGAAACTAGAACAACTCAGATTTAAAATACTGCAGCAAAATCTCAGCATAACAGAAGTTATTCTAGAGCAAATGGTTCTCTTGTCTTCTGCTTGGATAGTGTCAGACAAGACTGAGACTCCTCTTAAACAAGACTTGAGTGATATCAGAGATAACCAAACTACTCTTCAACGATAAAAATTTTTTCCTAAGTAAGTGTTGTAAGACATTTATGCTCCCCTAGTGTTAAGGGCTCCCTCGGTGGAAGACTTCACTTCTACCATCTCTACACCTCAACAGTTCAGAACTGCTTCCTTGGCTTTGTTGCCCTGGAAGTTTAGGCAGAAGCACAGGCAAAGCCGTTAAAAGCAGAGAGTCATTAAAAGTTGGAGACTAATGTATCTTTGAAATCCAATTTCATCTCCTTTGGGACAGCAAACAGTAAAATGCATTAACCATAATTGTATGGTTATCTCAGGGCATCACTAGATGGAAGAATTAGTGTTATTCCAAATTTCAGCAAGCCTGGATTTGTTTTAAATGTGATTTTAATTCTAAGGTACTTGGATTTATAATTTTGGTCTTTAGCTAATTAAAATATTACTGTAACATCAGTAACCTTTAGATTACTAATACTGTATAACCACAGTGAATTCTATTTTAATGTTGGAAACGTTTTTTGTTTGGAGATTTACATTTGTCTGGGGATCCTCAGCTGGTGATAATCGCTGCAGCTACACTTAATGGATCTATGCCAAATCTACGCCAGCTGAGGATCTAGACATGTATATTTGCTCTCTCATCCTTTTTTTATTTTTTAAAGTTCATACAAACTATGAGCATTATACCCAAGTGCGATTCCTCTTTTCTACCAACAATGGGTTTTGCACTGCTGCCTTCAAGTTTGATCTGCACTGAAGACACCTGCTCTCAAGGAAATGAGCAGGGACCACCAACTCATTTCATAAAGGGCCACCGAGCAGCTGTCACATGGTAGCAACTCCCAGGCAGTACTGACCTGTAACAAATCTGAACCACTGACCTAGAGGTGAAAGGCTCTATATCCAATTACCAATCCCCTGAGTGAGCCACTACTAAGTTTCGCCTTGAAAACATAGATAAATATGCATAAAAATAAATAAGAATGAAGTAACAAAAAAGTTGCGTCATTGTTAGTATTTTGCTATACACCAAATATATCATTGCTACCCGCAGACTCTCTGGACCCCATGCCTACGAAAAAAGCCTATTAAGAGGGACAGACTGAAGCAATATTCCTCTTTCTTTCCTCTTACATCACTAATAGAAAACAAGAATATCCAAACAAGATTGTCATGAAGAAAGAAAAGAAAATGGTTGATTTCATCTCCCCTCACCCCCTGTCGGATGCATCTATGTAAATAACTTTTTCCCTGCAAATAGCTAAATAGTAAGCATAAAAATATCCTTATTCTGTGAAGTAAGCCACTTCCTCTGCCTGAAAGTTGAAGGAAAAAAGGCCACTTCATGACTGAGAGCCTGATAAAATGAGCTATAATGCTACCCAGTTAGATCTCAGGGAAGAACACACTTTTGTCTGCGTTGGTTCCATTTCGCTCACATTATTCTTGACAGCGTCAGGAAGCAGCAGCAGAGCACAATCTTCCGTTATTTTTAGCAATACTGAACCTGCAAGAGAATTCCTCTTTTCTTCTCTCCCAAATATATCAAAAAAAGACATCTAACTTAAGCAGCAATAACACAAAAAGCTGCCTTAATGATTTCATCTTGATAATTAACTGCAATTACTACATAATTATATCAATGCATCTTTATAACTGTGATAATACAAGCTTTAACGAAGGCACCTTTTAACAAAGGTAAGGAAAAGAGTTATTACAAATGAGTCACTGAAAGTTCACTTCCTCTTTTAGGCTCCAAATCATGCCACGCATAGCCCTCTGGGTTTAGGTAGATGTGGACTGCAAGCTCCAGGCTGAGTGGCAGCTTGCCATCCATCTGCCCATCTTGCCAGCATCTTCCTCTGTCCCACCCAAGAGAACAGGAGCTTGGTAGAAAATATGCTGACAGGATAGCAAATGAATAAAATTGCTGTGCAAGTCCTGATTTCAAGCAGCAACTTCTAGACTTTTTTTTTTTAAACCCCACAAAACAGAGTATTTCATTATGGTTTCCAACAATTCCTAACACAACGGCTGTCCCTGCTTGTAACAACGAACACACGACAGTGGAGTCACTTTGCTGAATGGAATGGTTTTTGTGTACTCGGCAGAGGTTTTGCAGAGCTGTCGCAGGTCTACAGCCCATTAATGCTCTCACCTTCACAGGCAGGGAGAGCCTCAAAGGCAGCAGAAGTACATAGAGGTAGGAGAGCCCCAGGGGTTAGGACAGGGTTGGGATCTTCGTTCCAGTCCCAAGCCTACCACTGCCTTGCTGCAAAGCTACAGACAAGTCCTTTCTTCTCACCTTCCCCCTTATTAAGAAAGGATAAGGGCGCTGAGTATCCTTTGCAAGCTGTATTTTGGATTCTCTGTCTATAAAAGCTGAACAATGCTATTACTTAAAGGAAGAGCCACTCTGCACACACTGGAGACTTCCCCATCCTTAGTGAGTGGGACCACTCAAGTAGCAGAAGTGAAAGGGACAGAGAAACTCTCTTCAGTGACTCTGCCGTTGTTCCCAATGTACCCTGCCTACTGATACTCTGCAGATGAATGCAACGCGCAGCCAGAGAAAACGCTCCGAGGTCTCAAGGAAAGGATTTATTTTTTTCCTTACCAAGCTTTTCAAGAACCACCATGTAATCTCTCTCCTGCACTTGGACAGATGTCAGGAGGGGGGCTGCAATGAAACCCAACACAACGGCGCACCAAACAGACCAACACTCCCTGTGCTGCCATTTCAAAACCAAACCTGAAATCAAGGTCACACATTTACTGCCCCCGTGTGAAAGCACAACAGAGAACATCCAAAAACAGATAAACTATGAACATTTGCTAAGAAATGAAGTTGCTCCAGAAACATTGCTTACTGGTAATCCACCACATTCAGATTCATTTGCACTTCAAAATGTTTTATGTCACTGACACACATTGCTGTTTAAGGATCATTAGCTGACTCTCCTTTAACATTGTCTTAACTCAGAATTTACATTTGCAAAGTTGATTTTTCCACTAAAATTGCTTAAGACTGTCACTGAAAGAGAACATGATGTTTGAAGATTTGAAACCAGATTTTTCTCTTTTGCCATTTTTAAAGTTTTGTTAATAGCCGATAGTCTCTTTGGTACCTCATCCCTCCCAGAGAGGTGGCAAACTTCCTGGAAAGAAATTTATCTTCCTTGGTATCAACTGTCAAGATCTGAGCATACTACTTTTCCTCTCCTGTCTGTAAAGACAGCAGTTTGGATTTATCCCAGCTAAAGAAAGATGGGATGTCACATAAGCAACACTTATTGAGTACACAATGAGAACAGATATTAGAAAACTAGTCTTACAAGACTCCTGATTGTCAAACAGCTAAAGCTCCGATGTGCAATATTCTGATTTGCTTCTGCATAGCATTACACCATGTTCGCAGCCACAAAGTGAATCTAACCCAGTATTCCCCCCAAAAATCAATGTCATTTGGATCAGTCCCTTAAAAGCCAGAGAGTCTGATATATTTTTAAGCAAAAACATTGGTGAGAATCACCAGGGTGGGGGGAATCTTTGAGCCTGCCCACTCTATAAATCAAACAGATACTCCCCAAATAAATATATAAGTGAATGACCATTTTAGGACTGATGCGAATCAGCCCAGAAGGAATCATTTTTAAGAAAGTTGTTAGTGAACGGAAACAGGTGGCTATAATTTGAGTTAAACTGCAACCTTAACTGTAGTGTTTGCTATCATGAACACTATAACAACAGATGTACAGTTGCACCTTGGGATGAATTCATTATGGCCTGAGAAACATAATCATGCCATTCAGACCATATTTTGTCCATATGCTCATGTGGTTTACACCCCTGGTTTATTGGCATTGTACTTGGTTATATAGCAGGAGACTCCCAGGATCATAATTTGCACTTATTGTTACCATTCAGGAGAATCCCTTTGTAGCCCGGCTTTCCCGTTAAGGCAAAGATTCCCTTTCGGAGCAGGGAAGGAAGGCCTGGCCACAGCCTTCATGGACACTGTGGAAACTTAGCGTCGCTTGGGAAGATTTCCATACAAAAGGCACTGCCTACCTCGAAGAAAAAAAATAACCTGAAGAGTACAGGGGGCTACTGTTCAGGACGTTTTACACTTATAAAATGTAGATTATATTGCTGTCTTATCCTGTAATTTATGGGATGAATATTGTAATTCATTGAATGTCACGACTTATCTTTTATTCATATAGTTACTATTCCATTACCAGAGAGGGAGGTTTGTCAAAGGTTAATTATTTTAAATTGCTCAGGCAAATTTATTTTGATTTGTACAATTTTTTTGAATAATCAAAGGGCTATATATTCATACTGCTTTACGATGCTTCATTAAAAAAAAAACCAACTCCTTGATGATAGTCAGATTAAACAAATGCTTTTGTAAGGACCAAAAATGGATCCTTTAAACCCTAAATGTAAAGCAGCTAAAACAATTTGGCAATGGTTCTTTCTCCCCATCAGTTTTACTGTAACAAAATTCCCTTGCAGTCTTACACTGCTGAATTATCCTTCCCTCCAGCAATCTATTTACAAGTAAAGAGCATCTTGCCACAATCTTAAGACCTGTGTCCCTGGGGCAAGGACTATTCATTTTAATTGCTTCCAATGCACCTATCACAACAGGCTCTTGATTTGTGCTTCAGCCGTGATAAAAAATAAGTAGTACCAGAGTACTGAAGTACTTATGGCCCAGAAGTTGCCCACTGCTCTGTACCTCTCAGTTCCTAGAGATACTCAGTTGTTATCAACTCCGGCAGCCATTTGCCATTCAGCTTCAAGCACCTAACGTAAGAGCACAGGTTCTGGAAGCCATCAGCAAATCCACCCAAAATTGAAGTGCTCTGAACACACAGAGCCAAATCCCAGCACTGCGCAGCAGGAATACCTCCCTCTCCACTGACCCACAAGAGGAGCCCTGACGGTAGCTGGAAAAATGCTTCCAGTAGGAGGCTGTGACATAGACTAACAAAACCAGGATGCCAACCCCCAGTAAAGTCTTTTAAAGGCAAAAACTCATCTTCTCTCCTTTTGGAAAAAAAAAAAATAATTATGAAAAAATCACTTAGTCTATTTCTGTTGTCTGTTTCCCTGTAAGCAAAATGGGGATAATGATACTTACCCTGTAGGAGTGCTGGAAGTTTAAATCCATGCACAACCAAGTGCTGTGAAAACCTTAAACAGAAAGTGCAAAGCAGGTGCTGAGCACTGTACTAAAAAATAATTACTATTCCTATTACTGAACTTCCAATGGGCCTGTTGGAACCGTAATGGCAGGGAGGATGGTCCTCGAGGTTTGAGGGATCTTCATCTGGACCCTTTTCTGCACTTTATGTTGGTTTCTAGCTGTAGTAACTGCTGCTGTTGTGACAGAAATGCTTCCTGGGAGTGCCGAGTGCCACAGCAAGGGAGGCACAGCTGCCACGTCAGCACAGCGGTGGACTGGAAGTCATGCTACACAGCAGGCCAGGAGCAAAGCGTGAGGTACCGCGCGGATCAGACTCTTCTGGAGAGGGCTTCGTGTTCCGAGCTCTTATAACCAGGGGGCTACAGCAGAAAGTCAGTACCCAAGGGGTAGATTCAGACCCTGCGCTTCAGGGTAGCGCTGGGTGAGATGACGAGTACTGCAACACCGCCGCTAGGCTCCATGTAGCCCAGCCAGGCACCACAGGGTGCCACACCACTTAATTCAACCTCCTTCCGTGCCAGGCTGTGGGGGACAGGGCACAGAGGGGGGTGATTTGGGGCAACAGGGAAGGAAAGGATCCTGCCACCCGCGTTGCCTTTAACACAGCTGCACTACGCTCCTGGAGGTCTGCAGCTCTCCCATCTGTGAGGCTTCCCGTGGGGCAAGCACACAAGTTGTGGGTCTCGGCCACACGGTACCATCAGGACTTCAAAGCTGGCTTTTGCTGGCTCCCTCCCAACTCTTCACCACCTCCCCCACTACAGGCAAGACTGCATTTGCATTCTGCCTGTCCTCAGACAATATTGTGCCTTATGGGCCCTCTGCCAGCATCTGCTATGGCTTTAGCCAGAGAAGACAACAGCCTAGAAATCTGCCTTGAGTTACCTTGAAGTCTGGTAGCTGGAAAATAAAGTAATGTCCTATTGTTCTANGGGGGAACTCCAGGGAAACAGCTGATTGGATTCTGGCAAGACGGACCAAACATCTGCTTCAAACAAAAGACATCTGCATATTTCACATTTATTTTTCATAATTTACAGAAGCAACCTGCCAAAATTTAGCAAGGGAGAATAAACTAGCACATAATTAGCTAAAGTTTGCTTGCTTTAGAAGTTATTAGCATGAAGCCCAGTAGCTCACCTGGGAGGACATCAAGGAATGTAGATAACTACAGTTTGATTTTGTAAATTCAATTTTCGAACTGGTGTGCCAGGCCAAAAAAACAACGTTGCCATGCCAATTAACGTAAGCCAGCAAATGTCCTGATGTCCCCATGTCATACACTGTACAGCTGTCTCAAAGGCATTGATAACACTGTTTATTAAATAAGGATAGATTAGACAGACTTTTTTTGCTCCAGTTTTTGTAGTACAGCAGGCTGCAGGTTGGAGAGCAGAGCAATACTTTTAAAAAATAAATAAATCAGGAGGTACGCTATGTGTTGTATGTACAGATGGTACCATGAGTGCTGGGGAAGCAGGCATGTGAATTTTTGAAGGCAGCCAAAGAGTCTTCATTAAAAATACAGACAAAAGATCCATGAATGTATATGCCTTTAGTGAGCTACACTTCCTTAACTGAATTTTGTCATCTGCTGGGTCATTAGTACATTTGATAGCTAATGCGCTTTCAATTTTATTAGAGTTAAAGGGAATAGTATGAAATCCTGAGGTTTTGAAATTCAGCTTTGAAATCAGTAGGTGTTTCATGAAGTATACTTACTAACTCAGTATTTGGCCTCTCAGGGCAATAAACAGAGACAGGCAGAACTTCAGGGTGGGAAATCCTGCCTTTGCTGCAAATGGGAGTGGAAAAACTCCTGTTAGATCTGACACAGACAGGGCTATACCCTAGAGTTGAAGAAATAGGAAAGGGCTTTCTTACAAACCCCAAATTAAACACAGGTTCATAAAAGCATCTGCAAATCTTCTGGATGAACCAAGGTGGAGGTCTGCCCTTCTCTCTCTCGAAGGAAGGATTTATTGTTTCAGACAGAAACCATGGGAAACTCACTCACTTGGACTGAATTCTGCTTCACATTTCAGATTTATTTAAACCTGAATCTCAGAGCAAAACTCAGGGAGTGAAAACTTAACTGCCAAAAAAATTCTGTTGACCCCAAAGGAACACAAATTGCCAAATACAAAACAGCTCTAAAAGTCTTTTCAAGCCCCTTAATCTGGGCTTTATGGCCTGCACCTCTCCGTAGTAAGATGTATCTAAGACTCAATCCAAACACCATGAACTTTGCAGGAGTGAGGGGAATGTATGAGAGTGAGACACCACCACCTAGATCTAGGAGGGTTTAGTTCTAAGGTTTTACATCTGAATGTTGAAGGATTTGGGTAAGAGCAGTCACAGGAAGACTGGAGTAGAAGCCTCCTTTCACGCCAGATTGACACTGTCTCACCTTAACAGGGATTCAGAGCTTTGAAGCACGCCCATCGCTGTCTTAAGACACCTTTTTTTTCCCTATGCAAACTTGTTGCAATTGAGTCACAGAATCAAACCCACCTAATTTCACTGTATGAATTACAATCTCTAACATAACAACCTCTGTAATATTAAGTCATTCAGATGTAGCATTTGAACTGGTACTAAAGCTGACTATTGTGTAATTATAATACTATCAAACGCTGAGCTTCCCTCTCCCTTGCTTCCAAAGTATTCCAATATCATAATTTCCCTTACAAGTGAGGCAAACTGAGGCATACAGTAGTAACAACATGAACTTCCCAAACACAAACTTCCCTCTTGACAGAGGCAGGGATGGGACAGAGATCTCACTGCAGTACCACCAGCAATTACAACCTTTCTTCATTTTTTGCATTTTAAAAAAAACATTAAAATTAAGAATGGTACAGTAGAACTAAGTGACTAAAAGCCTGTGTTGATCTACACTTCGTGCAGGATGCTCCTAATTAGATACATAAATACTCACACATTTTGAACATGCACTTACTTAGTTTCTACTTGAAAAAAGTCCAAATCTTGTTTGAGGCAATCAAGGCCATTGCTGTTGTTTTGGGTTTATTAAACTAGGATCCCTAATAAACTGAACTGCTTATTCCTAAGCTACTCTTTTTAATTGAAGATTTTGAAACAAAAAGTAGTTTCAAACAGTTAGAAGCACTTCGCTAAGGATATCAAACTGGTACTCAAGATCTTGGGACTCCTCATTTTGCAGTGAGAACACTGGAATATCTGTCAGCCAGTCTGTAACCAACCTTGCATTTACATATTTTAGATCCCCCAGAAGTTTCACACTAAAAGTTTTACACTGAAAGTTTTACCCAGATGTAGCCATGCTGAACAAGCCCCATCTAACTTGAAATGGCAACCACTGTATTGGTGTTTCTGAACTTTGCTAGAAAAGATCTCTTCCTCCAAACTTGATTTACTGACTTACTGTACATTTAGAGCATTCATCCGTATTTCTGGAGTGACAGGGGGATCCCAACAGTTGACTTTATTGGAGGCTGAAGCGAGCCTAACTGGGAATAAGTGAAGCAAAAGCCGCGTGCACAAGCAAAGCAAAACAAGGAATTAATTCCCCACTCCCCATGGCAGGTAGGGGTTCAACCATCCCCAGGGTAGCAGAGCCCAGTCATGCGTAATGGTGACTTGGGAAGACAAACACCATCACTCTGAATGCCGCTGCCCCCGCCCCCCCCTTCTCCTTCCCCCCAAGCCCCTTATAAACTGAGCATGATGTCATATGATATGGAATATCCCTTTGGTCATTGGGGTCAGCTGCCCTGTCTGTCCCCTCCCAACTCCCCATGCATCCCCAGCCATCCCGCCGGCAGGGCGGTGCGAGAAACAGAAAGGTCCTTGGCTCTGTGTGAGCATCGCCCAGCAACAGCAAAAACATCTCTGCACTATCAGCGCTGCCTCCAGCACAAATCCAACACACGGCCCCATACTGGCTGCTATGAAGAAAACTAACTCTCTCTCAGCTGAAACCAGGACATTCAGCCACTGTGTTTACCTGTATTTAACCTCTGCCAATCTGGTCAACGCAGAGCTGCCCAATTTCCACCGCCCCGCTTCAAATTGCCACAAGATGAGCTCTTGTTGCTTGTTCAAACTGGACAGGCTACTCTACATTCCTGTCTGTGGGAAAGCACTGAAGCACTTGCTGAATACAGGTGGGGCTTTTGTCCTCTGCAGCACCAGGATTTAGTTACACTGTCAAAACCACCACTTTGCACAAAGCGTGAAGATTTTTACAGTGTGGTCACTAGCAAGTGAACTGAGAACAACTACTGCTCTTCTACAGACTCCTTATCTCTCAAAGGACCTTTTCCCAGGCCCTATCGCTGTGGCTGCCTTGCTGCCAACTTCTTACAGCGGTGGAAATAACTTTTTTTCCACGGCTCTGGACATAATACAAGATGAACAGCAACAGATGAGGACAGTAGTAAGCAGACAATATCAAGCAGTAGTAAACACACATCCTCATAGGATGGATCTATTGCAGTATTAATTGTGGCCTGCAGTATCTTGAAAAAAGTGAAACTGTGTGCCTGTGTGGGTCCTCTTAACATTACGTTTGATCTCACTCACACATTAATTTCATTCTCCTGCTTTGTCATTACTCAACTTGCTCATTCCTTTTAATTACACATACAGTAATTTATCATATATTTTGTTATAAAGATTTAATTAAACATATATTAATATAATGATCTTGCCAGTGACCAAAATTCTCCTGTGGATTCAACAGAAAAGGAGGCATTGAACTTAAATTTGTACAGTAAATAAACAAAACACAGACAGCCTTATAAAGCAGGAAGAAAAACAAGGCCTACATAGCCAATCTATGTCAAGAATGTTACAAATGGGAAGCATTTACTATTTTAAAAACATTAATCATATACGCACTCCATTTATTTACTTATCTGTGTTCTTCATGTAAATCTTTCTTGAAAGTGCATAAACTCTTTAGAATTATAAACAAGTGAAGTCACATTTGGTATTTCACCTGTTTACACTGTAATTACTCAACTTTGCCGAAAGCTGATGAATTGAAAGTTTTTCATTTCTATCTGCACCTTTTAGATAGAAGGAATCTATTTCATATTTCAGTACAGAAGTACGAGTTACCACTAGATGAGGTGAGCTGCGAACCTGCCTATATATGCACTCTGACCTCATGGGTATTTGCCACAGGTTTCCTCACATTTACAAAACAAAAGACAATTGGTTGTACACAAGAGTAAATACTCTATATAGCCAGGCATCAAAATACTTGACAGGCTTTTAAATTCACATTCTAATACACCCTACAAAAAGCTTTTGACCACATAAACTCTCAATCTTGTGTCACCCTTCAAGTTTTATTTGTCTTGGAAGATCATAGATATGTACAAGGTCAGAGAAGAGCTGCCATTGCTCCGCGCAATGTAAGTAGGAACTAAGTAGGTTCTGCGATGCCTTGGCTATATACCTTTTATCTTCCTCCTCCTGGAAGCTGATTTTATCTCAAATGAAAAAGTAAGCTATGTTGCACAGCCTAGCAGTCTGCTGCTTTTCTTTAGTTCCATGAAGAAATGGTTGAGTAACTTTTTTTTTCCCCTCCACCTTCACAAGACTGGACAGGCCCTGACACAAGCAGAGCCCCTTTGATGGTAGCCAGAAAACACGTATTACAGTCTCAGTCCCCTCACCCCAGTTCTCCCAGGGCTGTACCTAGACAAGGACCAGCCTCAAACCACCAGCCTTTTTCTTCTTCTTCCACTCCAGAAAAGAATGGCCCAGAAAGAATCTCCACTGCTTATCTCATCACATGTACCAAGCAAAATACATTCTCAACTGAAACAGTCACTAGCGATGCACCCTGCTTGCACATTACAGATCTCTCAGTGACCACCACACCTCTGTCCTTATCCAAGTCCTTTTTGCTCTCCATTTGAAAGCAGAGAGCCATTAATTAAAAAAAAAAATTGTTTCCCACTGTGAGGGAAGACAGTTTTATGAGCAATTAACATCCACTGTGCCTACACAGACTTAAAAAGAAAGCCCCACACAAGTCCAACATTGCTTATTTTGTCCCCTCCCTGGAATTCTGATTAAAGCAAAGGCCAGTTCATCAACTCAAATGAAGCAACACACAGCTGCAGCGTGCTCAGAGTGCCCTTTCCGGATCTCGTCAGTGCCGCAAACCCAGGTGAAGAGCAGTGGGTATCCTGTAGCCCTTCTCACTTGTAGGCAGCAACAAAAGGGGACAGACAAGTGCAGCAGCTACGTGCGCTGATGACTATCTTTCCAGATATACTCTCCAGAGGTAGGTGTGGCTAAGCCAAACGCTTTGAAAAGCTGCATGTTCTACATCCTTGAAGTCTTGTATCCTGGGCAATTCAGGACATCAGGGATTATGCAGAAAGCCTGGGTTTATACCCCAACAGGCACCAAGCTCAGCACCTAAGTATATAATGACGCTCTGAACTGCCACACATACGAACCTTCCCCAAACTCCTTTGGCCACACAGAACCCAGCAATGTACTTACATACATGCAAATGCCTACCTTAAGGCCCACAAAGATCCCCTGAAGCTTGTCATCATCTTTCACACCAGTAGTTATTCTTTGCTCCTCAACCACATCCACAGGGCCATGCTAAGGGTATGTTGAACATAGAAAAAACAGCAAACATACCTTTCCAGAGTTAGCACTGGTCATCCTGAAGCAGGGTCCCAGTCTGCCTGCCTTGCCACCAGCAAGAATTGGAAAATTCCAGAAGTAAAGCCACAAAGATTATAGTTTTCAAATTTCCATCTTTAAGCAAGGGCACTGAAGACGTAAAGAGAAGGGGAATCTATTAATGATAACAAGATCCATGTTGATCATTTCTTGTGCTACACTAAGAACCATCCTTTGTACTTTCTCTCTGAAAGCACTGGGCTAAATTGCCAAGATTATTGAAAAGGGCAGCCAGCTCTGGTTTGCAACACAGCAGCTGCCTCTGCTGAGAGGCATTCCTCTCAACACCACTCCAGCTGAAGCTGGAAGGTCAGCTCCAGGTTAAAAAGAGGATGCAGGTACTGTACTGTGGTTTTTTGTGAAATGCAGTGACCAAGGCTCAGATCCTCTCAAATCCTAACTCCTCCTGACTAGAGGATACAAGTGTTAAACGCATCTATATCTCACTCTATAAAAACAGCACCTCCAGGAGCAAAAGGCCTTCTCATGTGCCGATCTAGTTCTGGTAAGAGTGTCATCTGTTCATAAATATTCCCTGGAGATTTGCTATGCAACCACTGATCTGAACCAAATCTGTTTGGACTACAGAATTTTCATCACAATATCACAAGCTGATGTTGCAATATACACAGAGCTGAAACAAGGAGGATTTATTGTTCTATTGAAAGATCTCCTTTGGCCAAACTTGAATAAAAACATCACATATTGATACTTCTGTAAGATCATAAACTCAAATGAACACCAGCTGAAGAAGAGGACAAGTGTAATGCCAGATGACAAACTGATATAGTCATCATATTCATCAACACCAACAGCAGCCGGTCACTTCCTCCCCTTTGCTGAATTAGCCATGAAGGATTGTTTTAATGATAACAAGAATGTGTTAAAAGCATGCGTCTCAGTGACAGTTCAGGATGGGAACTCAGAAGCCCACATCTGAGCAGGCAATGGTGTATAAAAAAAAAACTTGCTAGGAAGGACTAAAAAGAGGTAAAAAACCCCAAAATATAACTGTGTGGTCGGGGGGGAAAAAAAAGGTAGATTAAAGAAAAAAAAGCAGGAACAAGTTTGACACTAAAAACATACCATGTTATTCAGACTTGTGGAAGAGCGTGTGAACAGAAGTGATGACAAAAGTTACAAAATTCAATATGATCACTTGAAGGGTGGGAGTTTTTGCAAGCAAACACACTACAGCAAAGGAGAGTCTCAAAACATTTGAAATAAACATTGAAATTTTACACATTGACTTACAAGTTTGTTTATAGGCTTCACGTGGTCTTGTTTCTTTGTAATCCTGAGAAGTCAGGCAGCTGCATTGTACACATGGCATTTTCAAGTGACAGTGGCATTTTCAAAGGAGAAATCTGTTTAACAATTTGCTACTTGGGTCTCCGTTTTGAGACAAAGGCAGCCATATTGATCTCAGTTCGAGGGGGTTGAAAATCATACCTAAGGCTTTAAGGACAAAGCCATTAAAAAAAAAAGAATGCCTTTTTACTTTTGTTTTTAATTTACCAAGGTTGACTGATTTATCTTTATCAATCATTTTAAGCAGCTGCTTGCATAATGTAAATTCAGGACATATATAAGAAGAAAAAGACTGCTCATTTTTTCCAAGCATCCAAATAGGGTACAGTCAAAAATAAAAGAACAGGTCAAATAACTTCAGTGAATTAAAAAAGCTGAAATCTTCACATTTGGGGGTTTTAGTTTCTTTTTTAAAAATCATCATCAGTTTGATTTCTCCTGGTTTCACACAACTTCCCACGTAAGAGTATCATATCAACCACGCTAAAGCCCCTCTTGCTCTCAGCCATCCATCACCCCAGGAAGCGTGCCTGTCTCAGGAGGCAAAGGGAAGGGGGCTGGGAAGCAGCAAAAGAGGTCATAGATGCTCCCGCACTTGGGTTCTCCCTGCTGTGTTTCCTTCACAGCTGCTCCTACCATGAATGTACAAGCAAAGTGGGGAGCAAACATACGTCCTCGAGCAAAGGGTCTAATGCAGCTTGCTCTTGCAAAAGCTCTTCTACAAGAATCAACTCTGAAGCACCCATGTGCATTTGCACTCTCTTTCCCTGCACCCCCGAAAATTAAGAAACTTGGGGCCTGATCCAAAGCCCACTGGAAGGGCTCATCAACTGCAACAGGCTCCAGACCAATCCGAAAAAACAAAATGCTTTTATTCAGACTGAGAAGCATATTGATGTTTTCCTACATTTTTTTCAAGCCTCATTAAAGCCACAGGTGTGGGGAAAACTGTTACTAAAGCAGTAATAAAAATATGAAAGACACTTTCACCTATGGGCCTGGGATGGGGTTTTTTGTTTGCTTTTTTAACCTAAATATTTGTTTTGGAAGCAAGAGAAATACAGAGAAAGACAGGAAAAGAAGGATTACCTCATTACTGTCATGATCTCACTTTTTGTCAGAGCCACTTAGTCTTCTGCAAGGCCTAGGGGCACTCAGGAGAAGATTGAAATACTTCAGTGAAGAATAAGTAGGTAAAAAAAGCAAACTACAAATGAATTACCCGTAGCTTCTACCACTTCTTCCAAAGCTCATTTCATGTTTGGGCCTTCAAATGAAGCTGCCCTTCATTTGCAACAGAAACCACCGTATGAGGTCCAAACAGAAATCTGTCAGACCTGCCTCTGAGAGACTTTGTTTTGCTCTGCAGCAGTTCTTTCAGCCTTAAGTCACCAACCTCCCCCCCTGCAAAAATACTTTCTTGCAACCTGTGGCAACCCCTTGGATTTTACCTGAATCTGGTCAGGCTCTGAAATAGCCAGCGCTTTGTTGAAATGCTCTCAGAGAACCTGTGGCGGCAAGGGATACATTTTTCTAAAACCACAGAGGGGATTTCTTGGGGAAAGCCCCACTGCCAAAAGGGTCATGGATGTTTTGAAAGTCAGTCAAGCTGAATATTGCCACACTCTGCTTTCTTTGTATTTTAGCGAACACCTATTGTCTGCCAAGGCAGCCCTCTCCTCCTGACCCACCACCCATTTTTTGTAACCTCCAGTGAGCAAGCCTCCTCCACGCTCTTGACTAAAATGATCTTGTACATTACACTAGAGGAGCATTACTCCTACTTAAGAACAACAGCCAGACACTGCTGTGTAGCAGCAAAGGATTTCAGAAATGAGGGTTGAGAAGTTAAAAAAAATGTTGACGTTATTTCCCCTGCAGGTGATGGAAATAAAGTGCTTTCTGTGGCCTGGTTTAATTTCATGTCAACCATGCAGATCTCTGAATAACAGAAGCCAAAGCAAATTTTCTAAGAGTGCTAATCAAAAGTCCATCAAGGTTCACAGAAAGACTGACTTCAGTAAGCTTTGGCCCAGGCCACAGATAAATGCAGAACTTGCAAAAAAAAAAAAAATGCAGACAAGCTATAGTGCAGGCCAGATCTATTGAGAGAAACTTGCAAACCCCACTATTTTGCACAATTCCTTCCTTTGACTCTTTCAGGACTATGCACTGCTCATGGGAAAGCCCATCTTCATACAGCACCATATCATGGAGCCTGTGAATTTCTCCAAGTGGTCCTACAGTCACCTGAAACACACCTCCACACCACAGGGAAAAGGAAATGAAGGTTCTGTCTTTCATACAGCAAGCTGCCAGCAGAGCTAGCAGAAAAAGGCATTCACAGAAACAAGGTTAGACTCAAACTATTACAACTTTCACCCCTCTCTGTCCTCTTCTATGTGATCCTCCAGGTCCCTTAGACTGTTACACTAACATAACCTTTCAATTAAGTGGGGTCAAGCAAATATATAATACAATGAAAAGGTGCAAGTTGTCAGGTTTGATAAGTTTAAACAAGTCTTCCAGAAATTATCTGGACACAAGAGTCACCTTTACAATTACTCCCTCAAAGCCTTACGCTTGTGTTCTGCCTTAGAAGATGTTTAGGCACATTTGCACTATTAGCCTGAGCGCTCGAGACCGATCAGGGAAGAAAGGTTTTAAGACAATCATATATTTGACATTTTATTTCTTCACCAATATTAACTTGGTGCCCTAAGTCCATTTCATTTTTCTTCTACAGTGACTAGGCAGATGCTAGAGCTGTTTACAGATAGATTTGTGAGGTCTTTTTGTGCAATACATCTCCCAGCACACAGACTGGAACAGTATTGCAACGTAGCGTTGGGGGAAAGTGTAGTGGAGTGCTCCAGGGCCAGATTTACACAGTTATTTTGGCACCTAGATACTTTCGCAAAGACAGCCCAAAGAGGCTAATAACAGAGGAAAAAAATTTTAAAAAAAAATAAAATAATTCTCAGCATTCATCCTGAAGCAGCAAGACAGAATTTGCCAGCTCCTAACAGAATGAACTTCTGTAGTTTAACAAGAAGGCTTGTAGAATATTTGTATCTCTAAACAATTTATAGAGAAGATAATTGTACCCAAAAATCATTTTTCTGCTTCTGATTTTTAATACAATCTTTATGCCCCTGAATACATAACTGCATGTAAACACACTAGAAACTCAATCAGGTAAAACATACTTAAACATGTCTGTCTTTATATTAGATGAGGGAACATATAACTTCATGATCATTTTTAATCCCACTGAAACTAGTACGGTTTTGCTATTTGCTTCAGTGGAAAGGGGAACTCTCCCCTTCAGCAGAGGTCTCTGGTCACAACTTTTCCCCCCTCTCCCCCTTCTACCTCCCTCCAAAATAAACACTCATCTACTAGCATCCTGTAAACACATCTTTGCATTTCTAACAAAAACACAAATAATTCAAAGCAATAGCAGAATCTTGTATGTTCTGGAAAAATCAGACTTTCATCAGGGAAACAATTTTGGCTCAAGTCTTGAATACAGCCTGTTCTTCAACACTAGGGATTTGCTACATCTTTGTGAAAATGCAAACCTGGCACACCTGCCTAGAACGGGCCAAGAAACATTTACCTTACCAATAAAAATGGAGGCCCACCTCACTATTTCCCCTAAAGGGCAGGTATTCATCTAATCACATTTGGAATCCTTTCTAACTTGGTTCCTGCAACTAATGCTACTGTCATGATCTGATGGTTTAATCCCAGTTATTAAACTGCTTATTCTAGTTAATAAAAAAAAAAAATATGTGGACAAATGCCTGCCTGTCAGCGCATCAGCCTCAGAGCAAACACCGTGAAGTGGGGCCCCTGCTTTCTGTAAGCAAACAGGGAACACCGTTTGGAATTCAGAGTTTCAAAAAAGAGCTGCCAGATCTAATGAAAATATTGGCAAATTTAGCAGGGTGGGGTTTTTTTTAATCCCTAGACATCAAAAAACCCAAACAAAAACACAACAACAAACTCCGACCTTTGCAAATGTAGTTCTCTCTACTATGCACAAAGTAGTTCTTTTCCATGTCTCAGCAGAGAAAATATAACACATATGTAATGCATACATAATGTCTGAGCCAGCTGTGATATACTTTCACTCAAAATGCTTTTAACAAAATCTGATTTGTTAACAGATGCAAGTTCTTCATGATTTTACGGGGGGAAAAAAACCCCAAACACAATTCTCAGTCTTCATTTCCCAATGTTTCATTAAAACCAAATATTTTTAGATTCAAATGATAAAACTTTGCCAGCAGCCTCTGCTGACTAATAAGCCATTTTCTGTTGAAAACACAATATTGATGTGAAAATCGCCAACTAGCTGTTTCTAAAAAATATATTTATATAGCTATAAATAAAACAGACATACCAGATAGACAACACACCACATGTGAAAACAAACTGAACTCAGTATAGCAAGAGGTTTCCATTTCCATCAATGCAAACTTGAACCTTGTCCACACATTCCACAGCATGGGACTGGATGGATTTGTCGAAATCCAACTGCACAGCCCAGAAGGAATCCATAGCATGATTCACGCCCTGCCGAGCCGTATGCACGTGCGCTAGTTTGCTCACACAAGAAGACAATCTCTAAAAATCACTAACTTCAAATAGAGTCTGAAATGTTAATTGCAGACTTCAGACTTTAATTTTCTGGCCCAACAAAGAATTTTTATTTCAGACTTCAAGGCTGAGGCCATCACTTCACTACTCATTGTCTGGTTTTAAAGGCATCTCCCCTCACAGTTTGTTCCTCCAATTCCATCGCAAACAGAAAAGACCAAGGCACTTCTTAGGAGGAAGAGAACTTCTACTGCTGCTTGGAGGCTTCAATCCAGGCACTTGGACAATAGCTCAGGTCTCAACTCTCTCATCATGTCACCCACTTGAGGCTCAAGCCGTGGAAATTACTGAGTCAAAGCACTGCTATGAAAAAAAGGCAGGTTTCTATCCAATATAAGCTATTTTCTTCTCAGCAAAAATTGCTAACTTTCCACCTGTTCTACTATTAATTATTCTTAATGGGGGGAGATGACAGATAAGAACACCAGCTCTATTCTTTTTGCCACAGAGGTTCTGCTTCTAAATTTTAGACGGGTAGCACATCTTAGAGCTTAGGCTTTGGTTTTATCAACTCTAAAGAAGTACTACTGGATTTTAACTGACCATAACTACTGTCAAGATGATTGTAAGAGGCTATCCATTGATAGACAAGACTCTTCTCCTTCCTCTCAGACAAACAGCACCTCTGATTGCACCTCCCATACTGAAAGGCATCTCAGAGGTCAGGAGTCTCCTCCTAGAAAAGGGCCATTTCACATTTTTTGGCCATTTTTGGCCCCTACAGGGCAGCCCTCTTTCCACCATCATTTCTGGTCCCCACTTTTACCACAACTGGAAGGCTCAGGTTGCCTTGACTCCATTTGTTTTGCTGGGGTAGTTTCCTGCCATTTTAGCACAGGCACCCAAGCTGAAGCAAGAGAAACAGCAGGAACACATGGCCAGGAAGTATCAGCAGGCTATTAGATCAGCTCATCCATCTTGTGGTACCTCATCTGTAACTGTCTAAATTAGAAATACAGTCTCCTTAGTACCATACATAATCAAGAGCGAAAGACTCAGTGCGATTAAAAATGCCTAGGGTTAGTCCTTTCACAGGAGGTTTCAGAGTTGAAGCTTCAGCCTTCTCCAGAAGAAGCCTGCAGAGATTAACCTCTAAATTAAGGAGTGTAGCTCAAGACAGAATGATTAGTCCTTAAAGAAAACTATTCTTGAGCTGAATCATCTGCAGCGACAAGATTTACCTAAAGGAGGCAAAATGAAATCAATGCCTAAAAAACCCACACCAAGGAACCTCAGGGCAGGAATGACAAAGGCATCCATAAGCTTCACACAGAGTAGTGACATCCTGGCAGCCATCTGGCAGAAGAGGACTCGAGTCCCTCAGACCTGCTAATACCTATTTCCAGCAGCACTTACTCACAGAAGCAGCCACTGCTCATTCGGCTCCTGGGGCTTCATGGATTGCCTCACCTCCAATGGGGCCAGGAAGCAAGAATTGGAATTCAAAGCACATTTTCAGGTTACACATCAGATCGCCTGCTGTTAGAATAATGCACAAAAGGGAAAGGTATGGATTAGTCTGAGACACTCTCAGACACAGCTGCCAGGCCTCTGCATTTCAGCTAGATTACTTTTTTTTGTTGCTGTTAACAATGAACATAAAGAATGAGTCATTTCACCACCTCTAAAGGATGTGGTACAGGATCCGAGGAATTCCACGCATTGATCAAGAAGGTAGATATTAATACTTTCCCCCCCACGTGCAACTCAGCAATGTGTGTGCAGGTCACAACAGAACAGCCAAGTCTGAAAACACCGTATTAAAGCTAAATCCAACATCCAGAGTCCTTGACCTTGGTCCAAGTCTCAGCCATTCAAGTCAACGGTAAGACTCCCGCTGGGGTCAGTGATCTGTGCTAATAATTCTCAGCCGTTTTTGGCAATTGCCACCCAAGCGCACTGCTCAAAACAGAAAAGGACCAAATGCTGCCATGCAGTCCGAGCCACATTTTGAGACACAGTACACATCATGACAAACTATGTTTTATTTAATCATCTAGGAAGAAATACAAAGAGTTAGGGTGTGGTGGAAGTGATTTACTGACAAGGTTGAGGTGAGCATCTTATGAATGGCTAAGCTTTTGCTGATCAATATTGACATCATGCAAAATGACTTACTGTAAAAACCTTTACACTACACCATACTACTGCTTCAAAAACAGTGGCAGCTATTTGACAGATGCTCAGAGGTTCAGAATTTCAGAAGTAGACCTAAAAAAGGCAGATTAATGAGCAGATGATGGTGAGGTAGTAAAGTTGCACAATAAATGAAACTTAGCAGATGGCTCTGCAACTATAAAAATCTCCGCATTCCTAGATTAGATATAGACAGAAAGGACACTTCCTTTATTTTCTTGAATTATTTCTGCCTTTTCCTTATGACTTTGGCAATATTGCTGCTATCTTCCTTTTAAATAGTGCAACTTTCCAAATTTATTTTCCCTTCTGTTTTAAGCATAATGGATCTCATTGGACAAACTTTCTACTCTATCAACATGAAGGAAAACATTAGGGCACACATTCGGAGCTGCATATTCACAGCCCCATGTTTCCTAGGAAACAAGCGATTGCTCATCTTGGTGCTGAAATAAATTGATGCATCAGTTTCAGCTTCCTACAAACATTAGTATTTTGATTCAGGACAGAATCCCAAACACCCCCAGCATACTATCAGCTGCCATCATCACAATTCTGCTTCTGCTGCTTATCAGCATTTGAGAAGCCAGCAAGACTGTGTTTCTCGTCAGAGCTGTTAAAGATAAACTCTGATTACGCAGTGGCGGTGCGGACCTGAGGACAGGCAATCAGAGACACCATCGGTGCTCTCTGCCCAGGGAGCCAGCAGAGCCATATGCATCCCTGGGTGCTCATGTGCAGCCATCTGGGGAGGAAGGAAATTAGTGCCTCCCACTGCAGCACCTTCTGTTGGCTGCACGGAGATGAACAGGAGTCAGAAAACAGGAATTTTGGCTTTGGATTATGTCTGAGTGACCAACTCCAAGTTTAAAGAGAGTCATTCTGACACAAACCGATGCTCCCTCAGGTATTGCCACATTTGAGCAAAAGAGTCTAGATTTCTCTCTTCCTCTTTTATTACCTCCAACAGTTTCCTCCCTTAAACTTTATTTACTTTCATGCTTTTATAGGACTGATGTATTTCTAAATAATATTTTACTTCAGACAATTCCAATATTGATTTAGCACTGCATTCCTGGAATCTAACTCTTAACAGCAGAATTAAGCTAGACACCTGTGACAATTTGACCCGCAATGCCAATACGACGGTAAATAGACCTCCCGCTGATTCCACAGGAAGGGCTATTAAGGAATATATAGGCACATTTCAGATGTTCTGCAGTTTCAGTCTGTCAGTAGCACATACATTAGGAACTCAGCTATCAAAATCTAAATTTTCTGAAAACTCCCCGTCATCTGAAAGATGGTCATGTCCCCTGACATCTATTAATTGCACTGAAAATTTCCTCATTATTCAAAATGTCGATTATACAAACTTATTCAATGTCTCCCCTGACATTTGGATAATCGCAGTTGGATTGCATATGGACCATTCTTGCAAATCTTTGAAGACAATTGACTACCCTCACGAGTAAAGGTTTGCAAGATCAAGCCATAACACACATGAACGACATTCATCAAATATACCTTCAAAATAATTTGTTGTATACGATCAAGTGTGAGTGTCAATAAATGGACATCATGGTAATAAGGCCTGAGCGTAGCGTAACTCTTTGCTCATACAGCATTACTAATACTTGATATCGATCAGCTAGCCAATCTGAAACCTCTTAAGCAACTTAACTACTTTTTCTTTTGAGAATGGTAGTGTAAGTTTCACAAAAGGCCACTTTGCAGAAATGTGATAGTTTAAAATTCTCTACTACTTCTTTATCCCTTTTAACTCTTTTGCATGAAGCGCTCCGATTTGTCATTGTAAATACTTAAAGATCTGGATAAAGGTAGGCTCATTAAAATAAATAAAATGGGGTGGGTGGGGGGAGAACCAGTATGAATTTCCAGAACCAAAATACAACAAACTTTGGAAGCTCAAGAGATTAATCAATTTTTCTGCCAAGCAAACTAAGCTGTATCACCCCTCCTGTCACGGGGTGTCCAGTTTGGGAGAGGAAGGGGGAATATTTGCATGCAATGTCAAACTTCTGATCAACTATTAATGCCAATAACATTGCTTCTTTAACAATCGGTTATCTGTGGAGAGATGGGCGCTTAATTCTGCTGCAACCTGGACCTAAGTCAACTTCTGGTCAAATTCTGCTCATGGCAACTACATCAATGGGGATCAACAGCACAAACTTCTTATCATTTCTCCTAATAAAGACATTTCAGATTTTTTTCTTTATATGCTGATGATTACATACTCTCACCTCACAGCACAGAGGAACAGCATAAATATACTTTACAGAAACTTTATCATCGGGTGTATGTCCAAGAAAAGAAACTATTACTTTGCAGACTACTGATTATTTCTTTATTCTTTTGCCCAACTAAAGAAAGTCCTGAACCCACAAATACTTTCCTCCAAAACTAACACTGTTACAGCATCATCGGCGTTACAGAGCTGTAAACACTAGCCAGCCTTCACTCCAGCAAAGTCTAAGTCTACAGAGAAAAGGAGGTGCTTTTACTTGTGACCTACAATTCCTCTAGTTTTGGGTCTGTCCCCTTCGATCTCACATCACTTTTTGGCCCGGCAGAAATTTCTTGAGGAAATTAACAACTGGACACAGGAGGTCACAAATACAACTCGAGAACACCTTATATTTGCATGGAACAATGTATATGGACCTACAGGTTTTGTCAGGCACATAAATAAATGCGAAGACTAGCATTCTTTGCTGACAAAGTCATAAATGAATATTAGGGACAGAGATATTTTATTATTCTCTTGGAATTTTTCATCCCATGTGTGCTGCATACTAGTAAAAAATTTAACAGGCCCATACAGCTAAATTGCAGTATTGTTCAACCTACAAAAACCATGCTGAAGGATACAGAGAGGCAAGCATCATTTGGGTTAATCTTGAAAAAACAACGTATTAGAAGTCCTCAAATGCTGTTATTTTCCATCTGTTGCAAACCCATAAAAATTGCACAAGGCTTCTTTTCAACTGAATAATATTATTTGCTAAATGCACATTACTGGTGATGCCCATCTAGGGGTAAGTCCAAACCACAGCACTACGACATGATAATTTATTCCAGCAGCAAAGAAAAAAGAAAAAAATTGCACTCTGTTCTCTAAGCATTATCCACTTTGCTTTAGGGCATAAGCCATACATTCAGCTCCCCAGCAGGAGGCTGTGCGGTAGCTATACTCCAGAGAATTAGCTGGGTAGTATTCTGCCCTCTGCTATGGGTATTCAAATCCCGTGTTGGAGGGGGGTGAGGCTAGGGGGACAGGGAGAAGGAAATCAAGGTTCAAAGCCAAAACACCTCCCTAACTGACAGGGAGGGATTCAGAACCTGCAGTCCTATGCCTCTCAATTCACTTCATCCCTAAGGTACCTCCCTTTACTATGATAAGGGGAAAAATTCATACCAAGGAGAGATTGCTCATCTGTCAACGCACAAGATGCAAACGTCCTCCATTCACACTGCCAGTGTGCCTTGGCCCCAAATGACTTGCACAGGCATAGGAGGACTCTTCTCAAACGACTCCCCAGACAGCACAGGCTGTCCCCACTAGGATATCCCCACGCTGGAAAGAAACTGCTTTGGTTTTACTAAATGCCACCTTGCACCAACAAAGCTGTTAGTCTGTTTTGGTTTTTTTTTTCCCCAGCAAGCTTCACTTAAAATTACTCTGCAACATACAGAACAGCCTGTGTTTCCCATATAATCGGGGGTGGCAGGCATTGGTTTGTTTCCTAACCAGGTGTCATGAGGGAAATGAGAAATCCCATTCCCACTACACTCTTTCCTGCTTAAAAAGAAAAAAAAAAAAAGCATAGCAAGATGGTACAGGTCAGTGAAAAACATCTGATTACTGCAGTCAGTATTAGCACCTTCTCAAGGTTCAAAGAGGGAGAACAACTGTAACTGCTTCGCTTTCTCTGTTAATCATTACCTCACTTTCTAGCCAGAAGAAGCATCAGAGATGTGCGCAGCAGCCTAATCTTTCTCACGTATCCTGACAGTGGGACATTTAAATCCCACTTGTCAGCATCTGAAAGAAAACAACACTTGCTTTGCACACTAGTAACAGGTGACTAATTCAGGCTGCAATGCAAACCGAGTATTTACACAGCCAGTAGCCCAGCCAGATGGAAATATATCGCACGACACAAGTCAATAAGTACAAACCTTTGCTGAGAACACAGCTACCAACATCCTGTATTAAACCCGCTCCCTATCGGCGGCGTCAAAGTTTTCCAGCCTGCACACTTATCCAAGATCAGATGAACTCATAACTACTAGAAAGACAATTAATAAATGAGATAAGATCTTCCTTTGGGAAGAACACTAGATTGCTCCATTAAGATTATTGCAGCTGCATAATGTTAATAAAGGCATATCACTTTGCTAATGGGACCATCACTTCCAGAAGATTCCTTCACTCTCATATAAACTTTATATCAATGTAGCCAATTTAAGTTCATTTACTGGATCATACAGTGCCAGACATCTCACTGCAAAGCCTCTTTCGCCTCCATATTTTGCAACCATACCCCTAATTGCATTTTTACTTCTGTTCACAATCTTTACTGCTACATTAACAGTATTTCCTGCCTAAATTAATCTATTCCTTATATTTTGGGAACTTCTTCCTGGAGAAATTTAATTCAGAATCGGTCTGGTTTAAGGAGAATCAGATTTTGTTGAATTTTCAGACAGACTGGTTCCCACCATCCCCCAATCCTTCCCCTCCCCCCTCAATGCAATTTAGGTCACTTGAATACAGACATCTCCAAAGCATGGGTGCAACCAGGGTATCGCACGTAAGTGACCTACAAAGAGGTCTGGTGGGGACTAAGCTGAAAATCTGAATCTTAAGGGGTTTAAAGAAACATCATCTAATAATCATCATCTTTTCTTCCAACTCTAAAATGATCACATTAGAAGAAGCCAAAGTGCACAGCTTCTCAGCTGCATGCGAAGCTGTTGCTTTATTAATTTATGACTGCACAATAGCAGGATGGTAAATAAGATGCAAAACCAACATGCAGCCAAAGAGAACAGGATCTTGCCTTAAAAAGGCAACAAGGAGGTTCAAACATACAGAAGGAGCCTGGGTTATCACCTACAAATTTTTCAGGTGCAGAGGCTTGTAATTCACCCCAGCAACACTCAACTATATAAACTTCAGGTTTACATGCGGATTTCAGAGGAACCTGGAGCAGAGCAAGATTCATCCCATGGAAAACAGCTGACAGACAGTAGAGTTGCAGCCCGGCCTCCTGCCACACATCCCTTAGGGACCAGGCTAATCATTGCTCCTCACCTCTCTGCTTAGGCTCAATACTTAATGCATATTTTTGTGCAGATTAACAATTGCACATAATCCCACCTTTAGGCCTCCTATACATACGCATATATTAGCTTCTAAAACAACCGGTATGAACCCCGCACACTAGCATTTCCTCAGTAAGGAGAGGTTCAGCCAAAGCAACATGGGGAGAGAAACGCAGGCTTCAGGAGGTTAGAGCTGAAGCGAGACCCTGGGAAACACGGCTGTATACATGTGACTCTAGTGGGAGCTACATTTTCAGTATCCTTACATACAGCTCTTCATAGAGGAGGACAGTTTTGCTTTGAATGCAAAAGATTATCTTACGTCACTGCATAAAACACAGGGGTCAATACAGTGAGATTAGGGAACTACTGGGCACCCAGAAACACTGAAATCAAAGGGAGTACTGAATCTGCAAAAAATAAGTCAGATGTATTGCATAAGAGCATCTTCAGCATTTCTAAAGTTGTTATAACAAAGAGCCCTGCAGTTCTTACTGGAGCCACTTACTACACAATTCTGATCCAAAAGCATATGACTAAGTGTTAGTCATGCACAACAAAATCATTCTGAGACCTTTAAAAAAAAAAAAACCCACAAAAACTTACTTTAAGATAAGTGGATACAGGACATAGAAAGGACCCCTGAATCACTGAGCCTACCTCCCAACTACCACACCTTGATTTGCAAAACTCAAGGAAGACAACATCCATCTTTAACAAGCAGGCTGGTAGCACTATTTTTGACCCTCTCAAGGATTATCCCTTTATTGCCAACAAATATTTAAGAAATCATGAGAGCAGAGCTCCATTACACACTCACCTCCTGAAGGTGCTTTTTCCTCTCCTGCACTTAGGATTTGAGTTGACCTTGAGGTAGGGTATACAAATCATTCCCTGATCAAAGATCTCAGACACCTGATAGTCCTTCCTCAGGTTTTGTAGCTTAGTCTGATGCCTGATTGGCTCCTGCTGCTCCACCTTTGGATGAAGCAGCCCTACAGGTGAGTCCTGAGAGCTCTCCTGGCCAGCTGAAAGGACTCTTCTTGGCTTTAGCATGAGGATGCCTCAAACAAGGCTCCCCAGGTTTCCTCTTTTTGCACAGAGCAAGTGGTGTGTCCACTTACAGGGGAAAAGCACTGCTCTTCTACTTGTTCTATGCTCTCTGCACCAACTGCCTTCAGACCAGTAGATTAGACCTGATAGTTTTCAGGTGCTTAATCGGGAGAACCCAACCCAGGTCTGATTTTACTGTGTGTGATTTTCATAGGTCTAAACTATATTTATATTGCAAGCTGGATTCCTCTGGCTCAGCCTTAGCTGCCAACCTGAGGTGCTTCTTTTCTAAACCTCAAAGTTGATGATGAGGGATGGACACCTGCAGAGTATGGCTGAACATGCCTGCTGCACAGCTGCCCTCAGGAGGAAGGGTCTCTCTTACTGACAGAAGAGGCTGCCAAGAGCAAGCAGGCTCCTCCTGGCTGAAGCTTCTCAGCTAAGTGCTTAATTTTGATGTGAGATAAAGCCAGCTCATTGCTACAAGGCACTTTTAGGAAGTTTGACCTTCTCCCAAAAACTGGCAAGCAACTAACCTCTGGCTGTGATGCCCATTAGAAAGGAGAACTTTTTCCACAGGGAAATAAGCCCTACCGCTCCATGCTCTGCCAAATGAAACCTCTGAAAATTTGTTTCTCCCCTTAAACAAGGGTGTTTTTTCACTTAGTAGCTGTCAGACTCTCTGGCTCTCTGATACAGTGATATTTTTTTCTCACTGTATTCTGGACTGAGTAGCTTGGTGAGGTAGAAGCCTGTACAACATTATAAAGTAATTATTGCACATAAAATAATTTACATAATTTCTTTCTTACTTTCTACATGAGGTTTTCTTTAGCAACAATAGCTTTTGCCACAACCCTAGGGGCAGGAACCTAAACCATGTGCACTTAAAAAAAGGTAACCTCGAGTTTCCTCTTCATAGCTCTGATGTGGAATACCACAGGCACATTTAGGCAATTGTCCTTCAAACGTCTTCTGCACATTTGGCTTTTTTCCCCTTTATGCTTGAGAAGACCTCAGAGGCTCAGCTTCAGGGAATGTAGTAGAGTTAGACTCCCGTTCATTTCCGTTAGCTGAATTTATGTTGTAGGCTTCTGTTGGGAAATGTCATATTGTTTCATGATCTAAGTTTCGTGTGCAGTGGAAGTACTCGCACTAGCTCTCTTTCTTTCCGAGGAAACCGCATTTCTTTGGGCTATCACCCAAAATACCTGGCAGTAAATCCAGAGAACTAGGTAAAGTGCAAGATTAATTATGAATGTGGTGGTGATGATGTTTTCATCCTCCTATTCCTCATACTGTTTTCTCTGGCAAGACGCTCTGCATTGACAGTATGCACATCAGAGTAGTGAACCCAGAGACGTGAGAATCCCACACTACACCACTTCATACACATAACGTTGGAAGGTTTTCTCCTCAAGCTGAAAGCACAGCATCTAGAGAGACTCTCTGCTGCTCCAGGAGACTTACCAAGAGAAACATACCATAAAAGCATGTTGCTGAGGTGAGTAGGTGTTAGTCCAAACCTTGTAAGTTAAAAGCAACATCTCATAATCTCTGCTAAATGTAATGGGTAGTCGAAGTAATGAAGCTAACCCAGGCGTAATGATTAATCTTAGTGTGAGTCGTGACCCTGGCAGCTGCATTCTGAACCAGCTGCAATCTATATAATGCATTCCCAGGAAGACCAGACAACAAGGAGTTGTATTAGCACACAGTGCAGATGGTATGAATGCGTGTACCAGCAGACTCAAGCCTAGCCAAGGAGAGCAAAGGTCTTTGTTTACTAATATTCTTAAAAGGATAGCAATTTGTCTAATATATTTATTACGCTTATCATAATCAAAGAGCTTGATTTCTAGAATTAATCTTTTTATTGCTAACAAAAAATATTACCATGAAAAAAGGTTACTAGAGTGGACACAGTCTCTGAGCAATGCATAGGATTAGCCATCAGCAATACATTTTTTCCTCCTCCCCCTACACAGTGTCAGGGTCACGTAAAGTCAAAACACTAAATATAGGACAACATTAGTGGAAAGCAAAGCAAGCTTAGCTAGCCACAAAAGAAACAACACAGGGCCCCTTGCAAGGTAAAACCATTAAAATAGCATGATTAGTCTAAAACAACAACAAGAGGCTTGTTAAATCAACAGAGAGTATTTGTGCCTTAACCCAGCTCTGTATTTATGAGATTCATTCTGGAGATCTGCACAGGTTATTGCAGGAAGGGAAACCAGGGCAGACAGATGAGGACCGCTAACAGGGTTCTTTGGGGAAGATCCACAGGTCTGAAAGCATTTCATGGGTGGATTTTCACTCAGGAAAGGCCATGGCCCATCCAAGGCAAGGAAACAAAAGCGTTTACCTAAATGGACTGACAAGCCTCACAATGTCCCCTGGCAAGTGCAGGAGAGATGGAACCAGCTTCTGCAGCCTAGGAAAGACGTCCTTTCTCCTGGAGAGCTCTTCTGTCACTCAGCTCCTGACTTCTTCGATCCAAAACACACTTTGAACAGAGCCACTGCTATAGGCTTTCGCTATCTACACCAGTTTCTTTTTCCCTTCAGAGCTGTCAGTTCAAGAGGAAAAGAGCCTGGTAATAAGCTGGACTTTTCAAAGTTCATCCTCTATCTATTTTTGGTCATGCTCTGAATTGTCTTTAAACAGCCACTGTTTATAGAGAAGAGGCAGCCATACCCATATGGTAAGTTTTGCAGTGCTCGGTACCTGGCTGATGGGGCTACGAATGTAAAGGTGTTAAGAACTGCAGCGGCAAAGTGGCCGAAGAAGTAGAAACAGTATTACGGCATTTTGGTGTTCAGCCTGCTTGGTACAGTGCCGAGCAGCAGTCTAACACGCTAGCACACGCCTGTGAACTCAACAGAGCAGCAGGTTTAATTTTAGGTCTAATGGTTGCTGACAATGAGTTCCTTTTGATCCCATCTTTTGCTTCACTTTAAAATATAGTTTGAAAGGTACCTGACATATAATTTCAAACCAAAACCAGCTCCGGATTTCTAATCTATTCTACCATTTCCTCCTAAGCTGCCTGTCTCTGAAACAGGTGAATATCAGCCACCCTCATATTGAGAAGTTCAGGTCCACTTCTGATCTGCACTGCCATTCAAAATCTATATGGCAAGTGAGACCAACCAGGAATGGTACCATAGAACTCCCTTTGCTGAAGGCTTTTTACTAAATTAAACTAGTTAGAACTAAGCTGATTCATAGGAGCACAGTGCATTTTTTAAAACTCCACTTCTATGGATCTAAGCTATTCCACCGTTCCTTGAAAAACATACACTTATTGATTAAAGCCTGTGCTAACACACAGTAGCTCTTCAGTAATGCTGCACTGAGCAGCTGTCAATATAGGGTACCTAGATCATCCAAATAAAATGAAAACATCTTCAACAGTCATCAAATACAGAGACTGGAAATATTGGGGTAGCAGAACTTTCACAAGAAAACCAGTGAAATATCTTTATTCCTGCAAGTTGGTTTTGGCCCATCCTGGGGACAGTGCTTTTCCTGGGTTAGGCAGAGTACTGTGCAGATAACGAGCCTGGTGCTTTTCCACTTACTCATAGGAGAACAAAACCAGTAGTCAGTAACCTTGAAAAGAGAAATAAAGTAAGTTCTTTACAGTTAATATTCCCCGTATTATTCTAGGCAACATTTTGTAGTCTCTCCATCCTTAGCCCACTGTAAAACAAATACCAGCATTGCTTTATCCTCTGTATGTTCCTGGGTACTGCCAGAAGAATAACACAAATTCCTGTATTAATCTGTCCTGGATGACAAATATTTGCTGCACCCCACTGTCCCTTAGGAATGGCTGTCCCAGCAACTCCTGGACCCAAATGTGGGGCCCAGAGCAAAAGGGAAGGGATATGGAAAAGTGAGTATGATCTGAGCCATACTAGTTTAAATCTTCCACATATCCCACCGAGTTTCTGGGGAGTAAATGGGTCAGGGGCTCACCAAGCTTCAGACTCCCACCCCACAGAAAGCTCTTCATTGGGAAACCTGGTCCCCTCCACACAGCAGATTTAGCCATAACTAGACAGGCTCCTTTCCTCCTAAGTCTCTGGCAGGTTTTAACAACTTGCAGGGGGCCCTGATCTTGGTTCTGGGCTACACCACAACAGAAACAACAAAGGCGGCTCCTAGAAGAGATGGCACAAATGAAGGCACAGTATAACCCAGCACACACCTAAACGAGCTCAGCGTTGTTCGTTTGTAGTATGCTCACCCCCCCGCCCCCCGTAACAGCAGATTATTATTCACCTACAGTAACATCTGTTCCTTTGCCACAGTCTCACCGATACCAGAGCTGTGCTGGAGCAACTCCTATATCCCCTTCCAGGAAAATCTCCAGTGAGACACAGTATTATAATGCCCTGACCACTGAGAGTTTTATACACCAGATGGATACTACCAACCTGAGCACTTTAAGCACATACACCCTACAAATTAAAGCAATCAGTCAGCCTCAAAGAGGAGTAAGAAATATCAGCAGATTTTTTTTCTGCCAAAAATTCAGCTTCACAATAAGAGCTTCAATGCCACACTTTCAAAAGGCAAAATTGTTTAATTCTGTTAAGATCAGTAATTCTCATTTCTATGTTCTTGCTTTGCTTTTATTTTATGGCATCCTAAACTATTGATATTACCTATTTACAAGTTTAAAATACCAGAGGCCTATCTTTAAATATTTTATTGAAATGAACTAATTGTATGATTCCAAACTTAATTTCTTTCTGAATTTACTTCCCCTTTGAAATTATCTGCTACTGTCCCCCACCCCAAAGTTTCAGACTCTGCCAGAGAAAAGCAGTGGAGCATCTCTGTGCAGTGTGTGTACAGACACTGCTCTAACTTGTGTAACTTGAATTACTCTCTTCAGCATTTATCAGGGGTTAATATACCCTTGCTAAGCTGAGCAGTTGTTAGGGTCCTTCAGAAATTCCTCCCCAACCCTGAGAGATGCTGAATTGTCTGTCTGGAAGCCCTCAGCCAATGACATGTTCTCTGTCAGGGCAGAAGAGGGCAATCTGGAAAGGGTGTGTGAAGCAAAGGCACAATTAATGTAGTCCTTATACCAGGGGTTGGCCAGAAAAATGAGCTCTACAACAGCTAGAACCCACCACAAATAAGAGAAATATACCTGCCTGGCTGCAATTCAAGGTCCCATCTGATACAATTCAAGGTGGCACAAGTAATTTCGTGGAGACCACAGCAATGCATGCCAAATTTGTTTCACCATTACTTCACTCTTCCATCAGACCGGAGTGCCAAAGGTGAGATAGCAGCAGTTTACCCAGTCTGCCCCTCAGTTTCTTCCTTCCTGACTTTTAGCATCTCATCTGACAGCAAGCTGCCAGAGTTTAAACAATCTCAGAGGCACTCACAAACCATATCCTTTTTTGTTGTTCATTTTACAAAATTAAAAACATTAAACATTAATGTCTCTTGAGTTTCATCTCCCCCTCAACCCCTCCTACCTCCCAAAGTAAAATATGTTTCTGTGATTCCACATCAGAAGGAAACAATACTCTGTTGTGCCCAATACTTCATGGGTGTGGGTGTTTTCAGGAACCACTTCTGAGAAGAAATCCCAGAGGTTATTGTAATCATTCCTTTCACTCCTGGGTACTCAAGCACAGGATTGCCTGCAATCAATTTTCTCTTGCATCCAAGTATTAAACTCCCTGTGTATAAAAGTATCACAACCACTTTCTATATTAATCTATGTAGCAATGTTCTAAAGAGCTTTTTATTATGCTGCAAAAATATTACAAGGCAGAGCAAAAGCCACTAAAGCCTACTTGAGCATTACCACCAAATACCAAAGTTGGGTCAGATCCTCAGCACACTCCAGCCAGCATAATGTAGCAGTTTTGACTGCATTCACCAACTCTTTTTTTCAGGGCAAATTCAGGTACATGTTCCTGTAGCACAGCCCCATAAGCCTACCTTAATCTTACAATAAGGAGGATTACAAAACTACAAAAAACATGACAGGAAATTAGAACACATTTAATGTGAAGCATATGAACAGAGATCCTGATTGCTTTCAAGCTCATCTTTTTATTCTACTTTTGTATCAAAGATCTGGATCAACAGACAAAGATATCACTACCACAGGCTGCTTTACAACTAGCACAGCAAGAGAGTTTAATCCTTGAGCTCTAATTCTTGAAATATTCCATCTGAAACTACCCCAACATTTGTACTCAGTATTAAAGATACTTAGTACTGGTGTCTGGTGGAAATGACTATTTAACACAAGGAACTTGAGACTACCTTTTCAAAATCAGAGATCACACCTGCAAATTGGCTTTAAGGAACCCACACCACTCTTCCCACACCGTCCAGCCTTCTCACTTGCAGAGAGAAGGCTGCTCAGGCATTCTGAGCTAGTCCGCTCCCAGCTACACAAAAGGTTTTTCACCTCACCAGCCAGCACTGCTGGATATAAAAGGACAGTGCACAGGCAATAATTTTGAGGATTTTCACTCTGGTTAAGTTTTCTATGGAGAACCTATGAGTAGGATGTGATGTCTCAAAAATAATCTTTTCAACAATATTCAAAAAGGTTGGGAATGAAGTAATTCAATTCCACAAATGGATCAGAAACAAATTTTCTGTTTGTGTGCTGAGCTGTGCCGACTGTGAGGACAGAAGTCCTGTGGCATTGTTTCCCCTTCCTGGGTGGACATGCACACAGACGTTCCTACTTCATACGTTAACTTCTTACCGGCTTTCCCCTGAATGCTGAGGCACCAATTGTGAATTTCACTTGTATGCGCATGCTGAAATCAAATGACTGTAGTGCTTCACCCCAAAAACTTACAAACCTGACCGAAACAGAACCATTTCAATATTTGAGTGATTATATACAAAAATCCCCCAAACCAATGAAAATGTACATTCTCTCTGCTCACTACAACTTGTGGTAACTTGTGCAGGCTGGATTTGATCCAAATATCTTGCAGGGAGATTCCTTAGCTCTGCATTAATCCTTCACATCAACTCTAATCCTCTAAGTAAACTGTTTGCATTTTGCAAGTTTTCATCGTAAATGACAAGGAATTTTAGGTTAGAGATAACACAAAACACAACAATGTAAGAAAGGAATAAATAAAGAAAAGCTATTCAGGGTCTGACAGCACTGGATAAGTAAGCTATATGACCCATAGGGCAAAAATAAGAACAAGAATGAACATGGGGATATATGTTGCCGGTTTTGTAAAAGGTAATACAGGTTTGGAAGAGCCGTAAAAGCAAGCCACACAGTAAGTAAATGCAGCTGTAACTGGAGTTTTATGAGAGTGATGGATTCCCAGAGTAGAAAAAGTAGCAGCTCTAAACAGAAAACTGTAAAAACACAGGACAGTTCAGTCCTGCTACAGGACATTTGAGTGGATGGAAACGGCCACTGCTTTCCAGCTCCCGCTGATTAGAGTTCAGGGGGACAGACAGAGAGATAAAAATGGGTAAAATGCTGCAGCCTCCGAGAACAGTGGCAGCACTCACAAATGGCCATAGCAAATGCTTAGCACATCTACCTACAAGTATAACCCAGCTTCAGAGACTTTTCTTAGACATTATATAGCTTCCTTCCTAAGGTTAGCTTATGATATTTATTTCTGTTATTTTCTTTTTAGTCATTCTTTCCTACCAAGCCATTTGCGATAAAAATCCTGCATCATAACAGACTTAGGAATACGTGTAAGACTTCAAAGGAAAACATGTCTTACCTGATAGCCTTTCAGTACTATACCATTTTGGTATAATGACAATCTTTATCATGAAAATTTTATTGACAGAGATCATAGAAAAGTGAAGTTCTTTAAACAGGCCATTTTTCAAGGTATTGTAGGATAATTTATGCATAGTTTTAGGCTAAAACTCAAATAGCTATCCACAAACCAGTATCACAATGATGTTTATTAACTGCTGCATCAAATCTTCTGAATTTGTGAACTTAAAAAGAACATGAATGAGGAGAAAACACTAGCACAGATGAAACAGCCTCAATTCTGTAATAGAGCTTTTCACATCAGCTTCAATTTTGACTGTTTTAACTTACTGCAGAGCACAGAAAGGAGATCAGCACATCTCAAATGCTTATGTTTATGCACCTGCAGCTTAGAAAAGTTATGAATACAACAGGGATTCTCCTGTTACCCTTTTTACTTTCATCATGCACACATTTGCAAACACAGTCCTTTGAAAACTCCAACAGCAATGACACTGCTTCCAGCTGCACAGGATCTACTGGTTTTCTGAAGGCCATCGGGACAGAAAAAAAGGTCGGCCAGGGGGTCTCCTTTAACAGCCACAGACCTCAGGGCTTGGCTCTGCAGGCTTAAGCTGATGACTTAGGGCTCACAGAGTCACGCCCTTAAATGCTGTATCAACTCAGAGCAAGCAGAGGCACCAGAACAGAGAACCGTAATTTGAAAGGCCCCTACACACAAACAATCCACTTCTGGAGGTACACAAACTCCACTGGTGCACATCAGATTTTCTTTGAGCATGTGGCACTCACTGTTTAGTCTGCCTCAACAACTGTCTGCAGGTAACGTGCAGATAAAGGACCAGCCTCCAGTCCATCCCTTTCCCCTTTGGCCTTTGGAGTAAGTACTGCACTCTTTGCTCATTTTCTTTGATGTCCAGCAGCAGAACCGCACTGGAAGAGGCAGAAAGCATTGCTATCTTTTCTTCCTTCCCTCCTTTTTCTGATGAAGAAGCAGGTGGCAGGATGGCAGGGTATTCTCCTGTGAGCTGGGAGATGCAAGCTTAATTCTTCAACACTGAGTTACTGCCCAGGTATCCCAGTCCCAGCTGGGGCACCCCCCAACACTTTACGACAGCACCCCTTGTGCAGTTCATTTGCGGCGTGGCTACCAATACCCATCTCAAGCCAACGGAGGCATCTTCTGAGTAAAGTCTATAGATTCCAGAAAGCATTTAAGACTTCTGACTGTATCTTACCTTCCTGCTAGCTCCTTTGATGGCACAGTGTTCTGAGACACTCTTCGGCCACTGCATAGGTCTCCAGCATAGGGTCCTGTGTGAGGAGGAAGGTGCTGCAGCATCTTTTCCTTTCACTGGATCTTCCTGTACCCTGATGAGCACAGAATTCAGTTCAAGAACAAGGATAGCATCATTTCTTCCCTTTTCCTTTCCTCTCATACACATCCCTCTCCCAACTGAAATACAAAAGGTGAAGACTGCCTTCCACACATAACCCACGTCTGGTGTTTTAGAACAGCAAAGTACAAGAGTGGTGCTCTGTAACAAAAACATAGTTTTCCATGCAAGACACCATGTCACAGGGCGCAGGCAGTGCCACAGCATGTAGATAAACCAGGAGACTTCCTTTGGAGCGGTTCAAAGTTTGCTGTGAAAAGAGAGCAGCTAAAGTAGATTCCATATTAACTAATGTCAGGCCTTTAGCATTATTTGAACATGAGGGGTTTAATTTGTGGTTTTATACATCTCTACTTTGTAAACTGAGCGCTTTTGAAAGAGAGCTCCAGAATCCTACAGAGCTGTCTTTAGGGAGGCTTTGATCTTTCCAGAGCACCTATCTTGTGTGTCTGTAATTGCTCTAGTTTAACAAGGCTCCATAGCACTTCAAGAAAGAAAAAAAAAAAAAATCCCTTTATTAAGGCTGTAAACCTAAGTGACCACAGTGACGGAATGTGCTGCTGTGAGTACCCTGTAAATCCCCTGAAAAAAAAAAGAAAAAAAAAAGAATCTACAGATGAAATGAAATGAAATATTTATTAAACATGTTGCCAATGTCCCAGGTGGTATGAAGAAGCCTTGTGGTATGCTGAAAGGCTTGATCTTCCTAAGTATTATGAATGCTGATTTAAATGATTGGGTGAAAGCTGAGGAAGTTATGGCTGAAATTTTGGCTAAAGATGACAGCTCTGGGTTTCAAGTTGCACAAAGCAGTCTGAGGGATTAAGCCAACAAAACCCAGTCAAAGATATCCAGTTTCAAAAAGGGTAATCTTCGTATCAGTGATTCACACTCAGACAATGGTGAGGATTCCTCATTACTCTGACTTTGCCATATTAATCTTACTTTACAAATACATGCAGTGATTTATATCATGTTTAATTAACTGATTGAGGGCTCCTGTGGTAAAATGGCATCACATTAAGCTCTGTCCTTATGGCAAATGCGAATCACATCTTTAGCCTTGCAAGAACAAAATATCATGGGATTCACTGATGACAGGATGTAGGAATCGAAATAAGGTCCCTCCTGTTGTTTGAGAATCCAGTGAGGGTGGTTGCCATATGCTCATCATTTCCAAGGGAAAAAAATGACAGGATAGAAGAAAGAACTGCTCTAGTTCTTCCAATATGTTCAAATCTCAGATGAAAATGATTGTACAGCAGTTCTGTACCGAGGCCAAGTTTTACATGAAAGTGCATAGCAAACTTTCAGAAAGCTTATAATGAGATCTTTTTAATGTGATTTTTTTGTACTTAAATAAACTGCTGTGTGAAATTACTCCTTTTTTAGAAAAAAAAAAACCCAGAAAAAACCCCAGATGAACTAAAAAAAAGGAGACTTCTTTGCCAGCAACATAAGACAACACAAAATTAACTTAGCTTTTGCTATGAAGAGTTATTCCCCTCTAGCACTCACAACCTGTTTTTGAAGATAAAAACTACAACTGTTATCGTCTGATAAAATTAGATGGTGTATATAATTTGCTGCTACCATTACCAAGATTAAAAGTCTTGTTTATATTATTACAAAGTTTCTTAAAATTCAGAAAGCATTTTATTTTTAAAAGCTGTCTTATTAAGAGACTGCATTTTTCGTACTTACAATGAACCTTGCATCCAGTAAATTCTCTAGCAATTGACAAATTGTATTACATGAGTCACAGTTTGCTCCCAGGAATTCAGTGGATTTTTGCAATTTGTTTCTATGGCAAAGAGGATAGCAGTGGGATGGGAGAAGCAGTTTTCACATTTTGCAAAGCTTTTATGAGGTTTCAGAAGTGTTCCCATTCCTCCCTGGGACCGAGACTTTTTGAATTTTATACACAAGAATGAGAGACAGCCAGCCTTTAAAAGCTGGGTAGGTAAAGCACTCGGTGCTGCCTGCTTTGCCACTCTCTCCCATTTTACACGAGTTCATTAGCCGTCAGGTCTCAGGCTAGTTCGACACATCAGGTCTCAAGATCTCCCACTAGCACGGCTCCACTTTGCATAAACGGTTAAATGCACAGCAAGCAAACAACTCAAAAGCCTAGTGTTCAGGGCACTTGCTTTGTAAATCTCACGTTCAAGTCCCCAGGCCCGAACCTTGATTTTCCACATTCCAGGTGAGTGCCCCGACCGTGGCGCTACCTGATACTCCAACCTTGCCATCTCCTTCTGGTCTCGACCAGAAATTCCATCCGACGGCTGACAAATCTCTTCTGATGAAAGTTTCTTTGAAATTGATACCTGCCTGCAAAAAAGTTTCAGTTTCCTCAAACCAGCCTTTTCAATGAAAGAAAGAGAAAATTCCCAACCCCTTCTAACCATTTCACTGATGGGTAAAATCAAGCCACTTGTACGGCTGGGCAACAGTCAACTCGGCTGGCGCATTTGCCAGTACAGCCGAAATCAAGGGGCGACATTTTTGCCCACAAACAGCTGGGCAAGCCATCATTCCCACAAAGCATGCTAAGAGACGCCTTTGTAACACCGCGCTCCCGTGCCCCCTCTTCGTCCTTTATCAGAAGTCAACGTGCTTCACTGCTGCTAGAAACATTAGTATGGTTTTGTGATTAGAAAGATTATATACGCTTTACAGTCAGCCACTTCATCCTGCCCCTGTTCAGATCCCTTAAAACTGAGAAGAACCAGGGTAACTATTTGCCCTTTGCGATGTACATAAACTCTGACACTCATCATATATCTTTTTAAAATTTCATCATGAAGCAACCCCCCTCCTCCCTTCCCACTGCCCCCATTACATTTGATGTTTCGAAAAGTTTTGAAATAATTTTCCAAATGTGAAGGACTAACAGGATATCAAAAACAGCTTGGTTTGTACTTATTTAGGAGGATAAATGCTATCACAATAACTGCCAATAAATGTGTACCATATCATACCTTCTGTTAACAATTTTGAAACCTGCAGTGGTTTAAACACCTGTGCCATTAGTCCACAATAATCTGTGATAATTTCTGAAGTTCTGAAATGCATCTTTGAATTTAAAACGTCATTTTTAAGGTATTTTTAAATTAAGGAATTCAACACAAATCACAATGACTTCCTGTTAGACACAAAGCGTGTGTTTAAATATTCTTCTTAATTCTAAGACAATGCTAGGAGGAATTCAAAATTGACTGCACGGAGAAGAGCATTTTGGTTCTGAACAAACAGATTTTAAGGCGCAGACATATCCATTTTAATATTCTGAGATTACTTCAACATTCTATACAAAATTAAAGGCTTTTAGAAATTATGGTTAATTTTTGTTTTAAAAAGTGTTTTAAAAGTTTAAAAAATATGTATATACATAACAAAATACCCTGTGCAATGTATGATTAACTATGTTTGAATATTTTTTCCTTAAAATTTACTATTAACTAAGATTAACTATTTTGGGGGCTAGCCTGCATTTCCCTCCAAAAATACTTCACGTTTGAATTTTTTAATATTTAGAATAGAGCTTTCAGCTGTGTAAAAAGTACCTTAACATATGTGAAGGTCAAAGTAAACCTTCATTTTAAATATTTCAAATTGTTATAGTTATTGCTTTGAGATAATGTGACATTTACAGTAATTGCTGAAATTCCAATTACTTTCAGTAAAAACTGCTTCTTTTGCAAGTTGTTCAAAATATAAAGGTGCATTGGATATTGCATTGCTGGAGACAGACTCTGCAAGTAAAGGCAATTAAATGTGAGTTTGATGATACACAATGTACTGGACCAACATTAAAAAGACTTTTCCTTGTTTGACTGTTTACCAGTTTTGTCTTTAAATAATAGTCTTCTTTTGGCATGTAATGTATATCTGCTTGCACTAAACATAATTTATGAATATTTTAACACATGTGTACTCAGTGGGGTGTATTATCATACTGATATAAATAGAATTAATGAGCAGTCAACCTGCCACATGTCATGACATATGACAGGGCAGCCAGAGCATGGGAATAATTCTTTCTGTTTCATATTAAAGCTTCTTTTCCCAGTTGAATTTTTGTTCCCAGATGCCAACAGACCTAATTTTCTAAGGACCACTTACAAAAATAGTAAGAAATGACAAACCTGGACTAATTTATCTTGGGTCACTTCAAAGAATGTTTATTTTTATGCCATTCCAAATGCATAAATAAACATTTTAAAGGAAGTGGATTTCTTCAGTTAAATTTTAGGGGTTTCACAACAAGGGGTTTGATATCTGCCTCAACTTTCATTCTCAGCAAGCAGACATGTTATTTGTTGTTGATTTTGAATTTGTTTCCATGCCATGTTATCTGTTTCTGCTGTTGAGGGACCAGAATATATCAACTGTCTGAATACAAAAATGACATGTACCAGGTAAACAGTTATTCCAATGCAGAAAGAAATATAAGTGCAGAAAGGCAATGTCCTTTTAACCAGTTATTCATTCCAGATTCAAAGGCTAGGTTACAAACTGCTAACCATGACTAATAAGATTTTTTTAAATAAAGATACAGTGTAAGTTGACAGAACACACAGAATACAAGGCTAGGCCACATTCCCTGTTTGGCACTTTATTTTAAAAGATAAATACTGAACTGTAATAGAAATTCTGTTTAAAAAAGGCTGCTGGGTGAGTTAAAGGCCAAGGGTCATAATAAAATAAACAAATTAACAAGTTAATATCCCCCAGATTGCCCAGCTAACATCTAATCAAAGATCCTTGACTTGAAAAGTTTTCAGTAGAGTACTGCAAAAGTTCTTTGGTGCTGCCGGTTAGTCTACTGAAAACAAGGGCAGGGAGATACATACCCTGCTTTTTCTCCTTTTTAGTTTGAAATCACTTTTTAAAAAATTATTTTACTGCTCATGAATCACTGAAGTCATGGCTCATTCTCCATCCTTAACAAGACAGTCTCCTAAAGATGGATCTAGTTAGGTTTGAAGACTTGAAAGAAGTAAAAGAGACTTATCTTGGGCTCTTAATTATATTAAGGGAGAAGACGACCCCACAAGTTTTTGTGCCTGATGCTCTTCACAGCAGGGCAGTAGCACCTCTCTTGGGAAATCCAGCTCTGTCACACTCAAAGAAAAGGGGCACCATCTAGTGCTTTTTTGGAGGAAAAGCTGCTAATACTAGTAGGAGTGTATTGGGGGGAGGAACACACGAGGGGGAGGGAGAAGAAATGACACTCCATTTTTTTCAAAAGACAAAGAAAACCTGTTGGCCTGTTTCATCTTCCATTTTGAGGCACTGCAGTATTTAGCTCCAGGCTGTAAGTAAAAATTGTCAGCTTTCACAAGGTGGAAGGAAGGAGTCCCAACAGCTAAAATAATATATACAATTTAAAATGGACGGAGGGCTGGTATACAGACATTATGCTGCTTAATAGGTATTTCTCCTGCCTATTAATACACTTAAACATTTCTCCATCAGCCCTTTCCATTATACATTCTCTCTTTTATTAATCTAAAATAAACCCTTTTTAAGTCATTTTCATTTCATTGGAGACTACAGTGTGCTGTTAATGTTCCTGGAAATGTTCCTACAAATAATCTGTCCAGAGTTCACCCAACATAACAAAGAGATTCTATGAAAAATGATTTGTAGCACAAAATGCTTTACAGTGCAATAAGATCAAGTTAACCACTGATGCTGCTAGGAAAAAGCTTGGGAAGTTTTATCTGATTGGCAAAATAAGTTCATATCTGAGTCCAGGGAAAGAGTGCCCTTTGATAAAATTTCATGGCACTAAAGTCTGATTATCTGAATGATTTTTGAAACCTCTTTGAAAACAACTTGGGGAAGGGAGGGAAGGGGGCAATAAAGAAAAATGCTGTAACTTGGGAAATAGATTATTTTCTAAGAACTGTGAAATAGTAGCTCAGTATTGTTTAACTTACTGATACTATGAATTGACAGAAACTGTGTTAGCCAAACTGATAAGTGCTAGGTCAAAATAACCAGCATTTCAAAGGTACATCTACTCCCTGGGAGCCCCAGGTTAGGGATGTTTGTTATGAATTGCAGGGGCTGCTGCCTTTCAGACACCCAGAATATCCACAGCTCTACACAGCATCAGAGCTCAGGACGTGCTGAAAAATCAAACGTGCTGATGACCTGACTGGAGCCCCAAAAGATACACAGTTAAGATCAGTGCTCATTTTTCTAACTTCTGGGCCATAATCTTGGATTCCCTAGGCACTCCAAGCTCTCAGTCGACTTTGTTGTGGTAACAAGGGAATGTCAGACCCCTGTGTAAGACTAAATAAACATGAAATATTTCTACTGGAATAGTGCTGAGCAAAGCAAATATGTGGCTTGATGAGTAATTCTCGGAGGGAATCCTATCGCAGGAAACAAAACCAAATACATACTTTATGCTCCTATAGGGTCTTTCTTATGAACTTGATCATGTCTGTAAGGAGACCTTTCATAAGAAAAAGCAGGTGTAGAGTTAAGGGACCTGAGAAAGCAGATAAATTGGGAGCAAAACGCAGTAAAAATGTGATGTGAGATTCCCAAATCCTAAACAGGGCAAGAAACTCGCTGGTTCTGGCAATCATTCAGGAGTGCTCTAGTCAAGTGGTCTGACCAGAAGCTGGGGAACCATACTTGTGACACACTTGCTCTGCAGCCCTCGGATTTCAGCCTGTCAGTTCAGAGCCTGTCCCATGGATATGCCGAGCTTGCCTGTTTTCTGGTGAAATCAGGAGCTCAGGATTTCTGCTGGTCGGACTATGGGCTCGAGTTGCCTCATTTTAGGCACCTATATTTTCAAACGTTGCTATTTAACCCCTCTGTGCCTCAGTTTCCACATCTGTAAAACTCGATAGCTATGCTTACCTTGCATGGGTGTCAGGAAGATTATTTCAAGTCCCTGAAGAACTTTGAAAAGGAGAAGCAAAACGAACCGAATTTATGTATTATTTGTCATTTTTTTATCTCATAAAATGGAAGTCAGTTGCAGCCCACACTGTGAACTATAACAAAATGTTCACCTTCCCTATGGCTCTGATGCCAGAACAGCTGGTGAATTCAGCATGGTTTTGCAGGAAGAAGGCAGCTTCCCCACCTGTTGACCTGGCAACACCTAGGGTAATCGGTAAGTTAACGTGTTAAATAACGCCAACTTTTACTGATTATCCTATACATTTCCATGGTATTATTTAACTGAACTATCAATGCAGTTTACTGTGTATTTCTGACGATTAAAAAAATCCCTCTTTAAGAGAAGAATCCCTCAGAGGGAGCTTACTCAGCTGGGAATTTTTAAAAGTTCCCTATAAAAACGTCTCTTTGGGGGTTTCCTTGGTGCAGAAGGAACCTCATTAGATTTCAGGCAGACACAATCTCACCTTGACAGGTTTCAGATCTTCTAGAATTGATTAGATGAGCCCATTAGAAAAGTCTACACCAGTTTCCTTCTAAACTTGAAGAATAATGGGATGTTTTACCTACCATACCCCTTCTTAACAAAGCAGCCACTTGCCTCCCATGCTGGGTACCTTCACAAACAATATATCTCCAAGTGTTTTGTCTGAAGCTTTCTTTCCTCTGCTTTAAGTGTGCCATTTTTCTCCAGTCTTTGCAGTCTCACTTTCCTGAACCGTATAGTTCAGTGAAACCCTCTGGTAATGACAGCACTGGAGTGATAATGTACTTTCCCGATTTCCCGTTAATAGTAGCACTTGATCCAGCAACGGGTGCCAGCTCAGTGGCAGAAGGATGCTTTAATATTTTCTAGAGGTAAAAGGACCAGTTCAATTTACAGCCTTGGCTAACTCAGCAGTTTTGCTCTATCTTGGCACAGATATGAATGTTTTAGTTAAAAGAAAGAAGAAAAAAAAAAAAGAAAGAAAAATCCCCCTTAGTTTGCTCAGTTTCATGCCAAAGAAACAAAGTACAATTGCTCTTTTCTCCCTGAGGAAATGTGTGAAAACTGCATAATGCAATGAAGGAGTTAAAATAACCAAGGGGAAGGAGAGGAAAAGAGAAACGGGTGAACAGCAGTATTAAAAAGGAAAGCAGTTTGTTTTTCTATTTTAATAAGAGACACATAATCACAGATCATCCAACAATACGTGTATCCTTGCTGAAGAGCTGCTGATATTCTACATTAACCTTTGATAGCAAGAAGTGTATTACCCCTACTGTTTTCCATAATAAATTATGTTATATCTGGCATCCAAAGCGCTAGGAAGTGTTCAGCCAGCTGGAAGCACCAGATTGGCCCAACATCCCTAACGTTCAGATTATAAATAAAGGGTACCTCATACTGCTAGTATAACAAAAACAAGCAATGCAGAGGAAGGGCAACTTCCCCCCTGCCCACAGAAGCAAAGGGCGTCAGCTGGGGAATGGCAGAACAGGAATTCAAGAGGGCAGGGTTTCTGCAGTGAGATGCAGTCTCCAGCATGCCAAACCTCAGGACTTCAGGCAGAGAAACGAGACTTCTCCGGTTACATCTTTACCGAAGATTTGCACGTAAAAAATGCCAAGGGGAAGTATATCTGGCTCTGCTCTCCACAGATGGTACAACCACACAAACACACGCTCACACATACACATATCTTCCCACTCTTTAGGCAGCACTGCCTGTTCTCTTCCAGCCGTGAAAATAATTAGCTCAGCCACAACTTCAGTTTCAGAGGATGTGGTCAAATGTGCCACAGTGCACGCTTCTCCCACGCTCTCTAATCAGAGGGCATTATGGCTGTAAGTACTTAACAGCACTGTGATAAAGGTTAAGGAAAATTCTGCCTGTCATGATCTGGAAGGTGAAGATATCAAACAGGAACAGAACAAAAGATGCTCCCAAGACTCAAACCCCAGTGACTGAAAATGGCTATAAATGGGCTTCTCGAAAAGTCTGCAGCGGGTCCAACTGTTCTCAAGGAAACCACTTCATTAGCTTGAGTGGGAGCACAACTGAACCAGTGCTGAGAGCTGCTAAACCAACTCTAGCTGGAAAAATTAACCTCATCTATTTATTTTAAAGGCTAGACTATGGTGGTCTCTGGTGAGGATGTAATGGGAAGTCGGATACAAGGAGCTGTTCTCCTTGCCACTCCCCTTGTGATAGGGGCTGGCCACAGCTGCAGTCCCTGTGTTCTCCTGAGGGCAAGAATTAGCCCCAAATTGGTATATTCCATCATCATTACTCCAACTATTATATAAACATGGCTATATGCTTGCTTACTTAAGCTGAAAAATGGAAAAGAGGAACTAAAATTAGGGTTAATAGAGCCAGACAGAGTATTCCCCATTTACCTTGCCCTCACCATAGCTGCTTCCCCCTTCTGCTTGAGTAGATACTTTCCCTCACAACAGCACTGTTTTTCTCTTTTCCTCTCTTCCCCCTTCCCTCCTATTCTTCTTTCCCTGGTGCCCTCTTCCCCCTCATTGTTACTGCTGTTGTGGCTGTTTAACTTTGCCTATTCAACATGCAGCTTGAGGTCTCTGAAAGAAGACACTAAGACAGGAGCTCTCCCTCTCTGGTCTATAACACCGTGGGTAAGGGCCCTGAAGAATTGTACTAGCGATAAAATGTATGAAATTTTCAGCATCTTGTCATGGATCTCATGACTGAAAGGAGCTTGAAAACGGGCAAAGAAATAATGCATGGCCAGTAACACATCTTTCAATGTCTACCCATCTATCTCTTATATAGTTGGCCTGTGCCACATTCTGAAAAAAATTATTTAATTTCCCTGAGGTGTTGCCTGAAAGGCCTCTAATCTGTTGGTTTTTGCAGGCCTGAAAAGGTTGCTGAGGTGAAGCATATGCCACAGAATAAATCAGATGGCCTGACTTATTTCAGGAATATGGGAGTATTTGTGCTGCTCAGGGAGGTGGAGGGGAGGCTGGTCTGAATGCAAGAATCAAATTTGCTACTGCCTGTACATCCCAGGTTTAGACCTCTCTTTCTTGTAGGAGCTGATGCTTCCTGCTCAAAAGGTGGTTTGTTCAGGTGTCTGTTGGCCCCAAAAAGATTGTTTGGGTTTTTTAAAGAAAAGGTGCTCCATTGTAAGAAATCTCACCAATTTACTGTTTTTCTCTAAGGCTTGTTATACCAATATGAGATTTTTGAAAGAAAAGAAAGACCCAGAGACAAAGGTTTGAAGAAAGAGAGGCAGATCTGCAGCACTGCTTCCATGCTTTCTTTTCACTGTCAGGGACAACATGCTGCACAGCTTGTTTAAGGATTCTGGATCGTGTAGTCCCAGCAGACGTTTCCTGTACTAAGATGTAGTCTCATTAGAGTTACCAAAACGGAGTATTCAAAACATTACTTATCTGCACATAATCACTATATCACGCCATGTATCCTTTATTTTAATTCCTACTTGCTTGCTAATTACCCACCACACTGAAGGTCTCACAACTGCTCTCCTTTCAGCAGCTTTGTTTGCAAAGTGTCTGGCAATAATCTCCCAGCAGTGTATTATCATGCCCTTTTCATCACACTATTTAATCAATAGGGTAATGACCTCATATAAGCTAGTTCCAGGACCTAGCCATGCCACGCTAAATAAATGAAACAAACAAAACTGAGGGCTACACACCTTCTGTTTTACAAACCTGGATGTGAACCATTTCTGCATTAAAATCTTTTATAATCTATAGTAAACTGCAAATTCTTCACATCTCTTGCCAGAAAAAAAGATTCTACAGTACTGTGGGGAAATCGCTGGTTTCTTTAGACAGACATAATTGCAAAACATTGTGTTCTTGGTCAAGTGTTCATAGGAAGATTTATCCCGATAACACTGGAAACAACCCTTTCCCCCAGTACATCACGTCATCACTTAGAGGTCTGAATGGTGACCATCACAGCTAATGGGATGAAATCACATGCAGCACGCTTCCAAAACAGAGGTTGGAACGAACCTTCTTTTCAAAAGGATTTCTGTTCTAGTGAGCAGAAGGAAAGCAGCTTCTCTCCATTTCCTGAACTGTAAACTTACAAAGTGTGGTTCGCTTTGATTTTGCATCCCATGGCTGGATTATACTCTGCCTAATAAAGTGCATGTGAGATGTGTTGAGTAATGTGTGAACTCTGGAGCGTATGTAGCATCACTTCAGTGCAGAGATTCTCTTGTCCAGAGGAATGAAGGTGATAAATTGGGTCTGTCTGCTCTTCTTAACCACCACTTTTCATAATACTAGTAGGAATTTAATTTCAGAAAGACTTTCCTTTGTCAAATCTTGTTGGAACTGGACAACAGAAAGAGAGGAACACAACTGACTAGCTGGCGCACTGAGTGACTGTATGTCCCTTGTATTCTTGGGGAAACCAGGCCAAAGTATCCACAACAGCACAGAAGTCTCACTCCACGCAACCTCTGGCAGAATGTTTAGGACAGAAAATAAGCTGGCTTCATGACATCAGCACAGCTGGGGAAGGGTAGTTCAGGGACATCTGAAAAGAGGACAAGTATGCACTAGAAGAAGCGTAAACCTCACAAACCTGTGTTACCATGGCAGTATCACCATGCGTTGCTTTCACATGAATGGAGATTCCGCCCCCACCCCAGAAACAGTGTGAAAGAAAACAATAGTTTTTAATCCTGTTTTATCTCAGTTATTAACTGAAGCCAACCTATTTCTACCGATACACCTTGAGACAATTTTTTACTGGAAGTTTATCACCGCACCAATGCCACTTACGTTCTTTTGGCACTTTCCTTTTAGGTGTGTTATGAAAATGACAATGTGCCAGTCATCCAAGCTGTTGGCACCAGCTAAAATCTGTTCTGAGGCAGAGTAATTTACACTTGGATGAACACCTCCCAAGAAGTAATCACATGAATACCTTCACGTTGAGATGCTGGTTAGGTAACTCCTATAACGAGCAGAAGTGTGATCTGTCCCAAAGATCTGAAGTTGCTTCAGTGCAAATAGTCTGTTAAGCTGATGTAGGAGTTGTAGAGATGTTGGAGTGGCAACTACGTAGCATGTCTGTGTTACAAGATATTAGTTCTGGACTATAAAATGCATTTTGGAAAACATTCTCTCAAAACATCCCATGTGACAGTAGTCTAGCAAAGGAAGAACTTAAAAAAACCTGACATTCCGAGTCCCTTAATGAACTGAAGCTGTCCAACTGGCCCATCTGTTGGTCTGGCCACTGCAAAACTGTTACCTTTACTTCTGATGCAGAGGCAGGAACAGCAGATAATAGCAAAACATGACTGAAGTGATAAGACAAAGTACAGAGAAGAAAGAAAATTCCACATGTCTCCAACTGAGGCAAACTAACCTCCAACAGTGGGTGATCACAGTACACATTAACTGCTTCCCTGATATTTATCAGGACACTCAGAATTAGTCAGTGTAAAATATCATTGTCAGGTAACACCTTCTTGCCTTCCCAGCAAAATCTGTCCTTGGATTACCCAGCAGGAAGGATATGTCACTGAATTATTTCTCTAATTCGTCTATACAGAAAATTACTGTTTCCTATAATTCGCAAAGTCACGGTCCACCATTGGTTAAGTACAACAAATCCTTATGCATTTTTTTGAAAGGATCCACTTCTACAACAGCAACACATCCCTCCAACAGATGAACAGGGGTGGCTGGATGGGAGATGAGACCTTCTGTCTTTTGGGGTGCTACTCAAAATTTAGCAGAAGGATCGAACTGGACAGGGTGGCAATGACTTGCCTTTACAGTTTGCCACTGTGGTACCAGGTAGCTTAGCATATTGAAACTTAAAATGCCACCAGTGGTTTTCAAGTTAAATGTGGACTTGAATGAACTCTCTTGGCAAGAACATCTCTTGTCTGTCAGATAGAGTTCAAGCTTTCAGGGAGTCTCCTTGCTCAAGAAAACATCATTGTGTACATTTTCTCCTATCACTTTTGTTCTGCAAGCTTCTTTGTAAATTGGAGGCAGAAACCCTTACTTCAGAGCATTCTCCTCATGCAGTAATATTACATCAAAAAAGAAAAACACTGGCTTTCATTTCTTACTATAGGTAGTACAAGGTCACAGCTTTCCCCTCAGCCCTGGAAGCCTCTCTGCAGTCAGAGGGCAATGGGACACTATGGTCTCTCTGTTTACTTCTGGATGTCTCTCTTCTACAGAGAAAAAGGAATGAGGAAGAAAAAGAACCAAAAATGTGGTAACGTTTCCTCAGATATTAAAAAAATATTTTAAAACATTCTGGTTTGGAAAAGAGAAACACAGCGCCTAATATATTTATGAAACTTTTCACTTTAAGTCCTAAAAAAAACCCCAAACAAACAAACAAACAAAAAAATCTACTACCTCACCCTCCACTGTGAAGACTGCAGGACTTAACCACATGGGCAGGCTGCACGGTTAAGACTTCTGAAGATCTTCTTATAAGAGATGTCTCTAAGTCATCCTGAGACCTACCGCTGACTGATCAAGGAGTGCAGGAGCACCTCAGAGAAAAGTCTACCTGATATAGATGGGGTGGAAACAAACAGAAAAATTGAAGACATCAAAGCCTCAGATTTTTCACAAATCAGATGTGTGTCAATATTAAAGTGGAAAAAGTAGGAATTTGATAAAAAGATCTGATAGAAAAGCAAGAGAGGCATATAAATGATAACTAACTTGATAAAGAACTAAAAGGGGTAATCTAATTAAAGCTGATCCACATGGGTTTCTGGAAAACAGATCTTGTCAAGCTAACTTGATATCATTTTCTGATGTGATTACAAATGGGATTGCTAAAGGCAACCATCTTGATGGATGCCTGTAAGAGAACTGGCGTTGTACCACACCACAGTTTGACCGAAAAGCTAAAAAGCATAAGAGATGGGATTCATCCACAATAATATAGCTGTCTAAAAGTTTGGGATCTTGTCTTAACTTCTCTATGTTCCCATTATAGACAGTGAAAAGAAAAAGATACTGTCAAAAATTATTTATGACTTTGCAGATAAGTCCACTACATCTTTCTGTGAAGGTCTTCATCTCTCTCCATTGTCTATTAAGAGCTTAGAAAACTACCAACCATTAAAAGCTAATTTTTGCATGCCTAGAATTAGATGTAAGAAGTCAGAATGGCATATTAAACTATTTAAAAACTACATAGCAGATACATCTAAGCCATCATTATGTGACTGGGGAACAAGGCACTGGTTCTGGAGTCGGTTATTACCTCCTAGACTATCTTTCATTTTTGTTATAAACATATTTTCACAATATCGGAAGATGACAAGAAAATGGAAAATAATGAAGAAGACAGTTGGGTTAGGTGAGTGTAACCAGATACTATGTACTTCAGTACAGTCAATGGGAAGGCCATGGATCAAGGAACAAGTGTACCAAGACAGACTTCATGAGGGAGGACCCTGCTCTGGGAAGAAGAGATCCTAAAGAGGAGGCAACAATTTGGGAACAGAGGCCATGTCAAGTAACCAGATTACTATGAATTTCTAGAGTAGTGCATTACGAAAAAGCTACCATGCTTGCCAAGTGTACAAACAATAACAAGCTGGAGTAGGGAAGTTCTGTATCTTATCTGGCATCAGTGAAACGGTTCGTAGTTTCACTGGGTTCATGGTGGTGTTTTAATAAAGACTATGAAAACTTCTATGGATTATGAGGAAGATGGGAACAATTATGGTATTAGGAAACACGTCTTAGTGCGAGAAACTCAAGGCGCTCAATCAATTAACTTATCAAAGAGAAAGTTAAAGAATGATTTGATCACAGCCTACAAGTGCTTACCATAGGGAACAAAAATTTGATAATAGAGGGCTCTTCAATCTAGCAGGCAAAGGCAGAACAAGATCCAAGAGCTGAAAGTTACAGCAAGACTAATTCAGTCTAAAAATAAGGTGCAAATTTTAAACACTCAGGGAATAACTTGAATTAACTTGCCAAGAACCGTGATTTATTTTCCACCACTGGAAAATAAGTTTTAATCAACACTTGGCCTTGTTAGAACTTTATACTTCTATTTCTGAGCTTATTAATACATTCATTCTGAGAATCTCATAACGTTATTGTGGAGAAAAAGAATAAATGTTGTAAGTTGGGAAGCGTTCACTGCAGTATTCATACACAGCCAAGAGATTTCATTTCCATTTGATCACCAAGTCACAGACCCTCTACTGTGAAGCTTGCCTAACTAAAACACCTTACTACTCCACACTACGCAAACCTTTTTGATTAATGAGCACTAACTCAAAGTAGATTGCACTAAAATTAGGAAGCAGGAAGAAATCATAATTTGCAATTATCCCTCACAGAAATACCTCAATACAATACTTTAGAGTCATTTTAGGCGTACCATTGTTTTCCAAATGTAAAGGTAAAACACAAATCACAATATGGTAAAGATCTCTCAGTAGGCAATTAAAAATTAATCAGCTAATTAGATCAAACGAACAAGAAAATAAGGCTCAGGAAGACATCCATTCTAATTAACATAATATTAACTTATAAAAGACTTGTTCAGACAAAAAAATATCATTTTTATTTCAAATATCAAACCAATCAATAGAAGGAAACAAACAGTTATTTCTTACCTTGTTATCCCCATGACCAAAGCCAAAAGGAAATGACAGTAATAGTGAGTCAACCGCCTGTGCAACTGTATTCATTTCTTATTATTTCTAATCTTGTTAACTATTTGAATCCACAATTTAAACTAGCTTGTATTAAATTTATGGGGATTCTACGTATATTGTGCCTACTCTATACTCGCTGTGCCTCTTAAGAATCTTCCAGGAACTTAAAAATAAAACTAATGAGATCCAAAGTCTCACCTAGGTTTCTCCTCAGCTAGGTGATTCCTAACTAAAGCACAGGGCTTTAGTGTGGAGACAGAGGATTTTAAAATAAGAAAAAAGTGGAAGGATTCTTAAGTCTATGTCAGGGATGATAACGTACACTCTCAAAGAAGGAAATAACATTATAGGACACCTTATTGAATAAACCTGACTGGTTAAGCGGAAAGGCTCAGGCAATCAGACAAGGAATTGGGCATGGTTGAACCTAATTAGATAGATTGCATAGATTAGAAATATCTGTAATTATAGGACCATTTCTAAAATATTTTTTCAAATGTCAGATTACTCCAGCGATGACCAATCACCCCGACCTTCTGGCTGGAGTCACAGGACATATGCCACAGACTGTGAAGTGCTCCAAGTGATTTGGCATTTGGGAGACGACCACGTGCACACCAGTGCAGCAACTATTTGTACAGTTCCCAGCACAGCCCATAAGTACCACATTTTGCAGCCCCTCACAGATCTCCTGTGTGTTATCCAGGTCCATATTATCCAGTGACCCCTTTGGCAGGCCGACACAGCTTCCCTGCCCATCTCGTGCCACAGGCCTGATTTGGGAGCAATCCTTGAACTTTCTGAGAGCTGCATGGTACTCAGGGCTACAGGCCAGGCTGGACATGACTGCATTATTTACTTTTGTGGGGAAAAAAAGAAATCTAGAAAGACTGTGTAATGGTTTAGAAGCAGGCTTTGCAAACCAATTCCACAATGAATGTATTTCACTTTGATCACCCCTTCTAGCCCATAACAGAATTGAGGCAGTATTTTGTTTTGCAGAAATTAGTACCTTCAAGACCTGCAGTGGATTTATTATTTCTGCTAGGGCTTGCACTTCCTTTCTGATCCACTGCTGTAAAATCCAGAGGGACAGAACAGCGCAGAAAATTACTGCGAAGATGTAGTGTGACATAGGAAGAGTCAGACGCATTATGTGTGAACAATACGACAAAAGAAAAAGCCATCTGAAAATAAATGAAAAAATTAATAATCAAAAGGGTGTCTAATTCTTATCTGGGCACTTGTTTGCTCACTCTATGAATTAGGACCATCAGGCCATGGTGTATAAAGCTGGATGGGACCCTGGGACCAGCACTCAGTCCTGCTTGAGGAAGCTGCCAGAACCAAGTGTTCCGGCGAAAGGAACAGTGCCACCAGAACACAAGTGAGGCATCGGAAACATATTTTTTTTCTCTTGCTTCATTCATGAAACTAGGGGTCCATGACCTGGGACCAAACCTCCCATATCCACTCTGAGCTTGGTCTTGTCACTAACACAACCAATAATGGCAGTTAGGTCACAGAGGGCAGTGGTCCTGTAATGCGAGCGTCAGGTACTGGCCAGAGACTCCAAATCATTGTGCAGAGATGACAAAACTGCTGTCAGGAGACAGTAACTTCCAATCACCCCAGCATTAAAACCAGCAGCAGTATATGCTGCATAATGAGAGTCACGCACGCACATGGAACCAGGAGACTCCATGTTATGCATTTCCATGTAAACTGTGGCTTATAGTTAATGGGATGCAGGCTCCAAGGATAATGCATAGAATTTATAAAACTAAAGCCTCAAAAAAAAAAAAAAGGCACTTTGGTAACAGAAATTGTTTTTTCAAGTGCAAGCTACAAATACTTGACATAAAAATAGTGTATCCAGAAATCGCAGAGTATGTTGGAGAAAAATAGAGAATGACTGCACTTGGAGAATTTCATACTAGTTTGATCACTGATTCTTTGGTAAGCTATTTAGGACTGCAGTCTAAACAGATGTATCAATCAAAAGCTAAGCCCACTTTAAATAAATAAGCAGTACCTACTTTCTTCTCCAGAATGCTCAATCAAAAAGCTGTCTTCTCTGGCCATCCACTGCTTTGTGTTTGGTAGCTGACAAAATACTGCACTGATTTACACTGTGGCAAGTGAGAGTTTTAGCAAGTTGAGGTCTGAAATACAGGTCAATTTTTGTCACTAACAAAATCATCTACAGGATATAGATTAATATTTGTTGGGCTTTCCAAACAAGCCAGAAACCTTTTCTTTCCTGTTCTTTGAAGAACCCTTTAACTTGTTTTCTTATAAGGAATAAAAAAAAATTGCAGAAACTAAGAGAGCAGAACAGAAAACCTATTTCTCACTCCTGGATAGCCTGGAGCTGTAATACAGCAAGATAAACAGATTAAAAAAGGGAAAAAGGGGGAATGGGAAAGGGAGGAAAGGGGGGAAAAGGAAAAGGGGGAGAAGGAAGGGAAGGAGGGGAAAATTTGGGGAAAAGGAGGGGGAAAGGGAAGGAAACCTTGTTGCTGGAATTTCTATGAACAGGTTTTGATCCTTCCTTTACTTGTATCTTCTTTTCATGTATAAACAATTAGGTAGCAGAGGGTGCACCTCAGCTGGGAGGATCACCCAAGATGCATGTCCTCCTTGGTACATCAAACAATGAAAGCACAGACATGAGTGAAAAACAGTGAAAAGCTCTGAAAGCTCCTCAGCAGCAGGGCTAGCTGCAGCAGATAAGTGAGTGGATGGGGGATGGCTGCCTCAAGACTCCTCCTGGTCATTTCTCAGTGCAAGCATACCCAGTGTGAGGCAGCACAATGCAGAGATGCCTGGATTTACCTGCATACCTATGCCAGAAGCAGCAGCTGTTGAGCTGCCTCCAGGCAGTGTGCTGAAGCTAAGTGGCCCAGCTAAGATTTAAGGCAGAAGTTCTACAAACAGCAGTCTCCGCTGTCTTGCACAACCATGGTTCATCTCCTCAATGCAGTCCACCCCGAGCACTGGAGAACAGCTGTAGAATTAAGCCTACATTATAAGAAATACCTAGTAGAAGGCCCTCCCAGTGGCTACCTCCAGCTTTCTGCAAGGGACCTGAAACCCCAGGGCTCCCCACAGACCTCTGCGACTTGTAGCCTGTTCATTGCCCGACCTCATTCTCTGAATGGCTCGCCCATTTTGGCTGACAATTTTCTCAAAATGCCCAGACACCAAGCAATGGAAATTTTCCTTTAAATGCCAGTTAATGAGCAATGGAAAATATCATCACCATGAAGCTATGCAGGTACTTAAGTGCTCTGCTGGATCAGGCCTTTGTGAGCTACATTATAGTCTCACATTTGATGAGATTTTTCTGAGCATGATAAATAAAATAAGATGAACCTCTATGGTAAGAAAAAAAGAAGAGATATATGTAAAATATTTTAAAGCTTCTATGGTTCTCAGTTGGCATGGAGGAGAGAAAGACAGAAAGAGAATGCAAAAGCATAAACTAGGCTATGCTTGCGTAAATTACTCTGACATTTAATAACTCTCTACTAAAAATTCTCAAGCAAGGCTACTTCAGATATTTTTAAGGTCATGTATCATTTACTGTCTAGGTCAATTTATGCATCAGCAAAAATTGCTGCAAACATTTCTGGACAGCACTTTAAAAATAAAGGTATATGTAACTGTTTTGGCCATATTTTCCTCACCAGTTTCTGCTCTGTGAACATTTCACCTTGGAAAATTAAAGTAACATTCTGTAATAAGTGAACTCAGTATGATATTTCAAGGCAAGCCAAGGACAAGCTTTATAACTGTGCTATCAAAACGCTATTAATAAAAGCAAAAATACACACACGATGCCTGTGTTCCCCTATGGATGGAAAAAATTATTGTCCATTAAGTTAACATTTCAGATACCCTCTCAGTTTTTCCTAAGGTCCCAAAGAAGGCAACAAAACACATATCTCTTGCAGTTAACTTGTACGAACTATCTGCTATCATGTAGTACTCTAGTTTAGTAAATGCTCCGAGGCTTCTTAAGAGAATATATGGATGAGTAGGATTTCTGGGGGGACAAAAAAGGTGGAAAACTGTGGCTAGAATATTCCACTTTCATAGTTAAGTTTTATACCAGTGTCTTAGTTTATTTTTGTGTGGGTCCACAGGGTTGTATTTATAAATGCATCTGGCATTAAGCATCTAAATTCACTCCTCTGTTCATATAGTTCCCCTCGCTGGGGTATCCAATGGCTCCGTGGCTATCCCTGGAACAACCCATGCTGCAGTAAGGACTATTATCTCCTTTTGACAGATGTGAAGCCAGACATACCAGGGTATGCCCTACGTGGCACCAGGCAGCACTGCAGAGAAACATCCAAGCTGGATGTGAGCGGGCAAAGCTGGCTAGAAGACAGCAGGCACGTTAAGTCACCTCACTCAGTGCTGCTCAGCACGTCTCTCAGCACTGCGGAGCCACACTGCAGAAATACACGACAAGACTGAGGGCAGTCCACACCATGAAGGAAAAGTGGCCAGAAACTCTTGTTCTTGGGAACACTGATGTTTCCTGGGCACTTCTGCAGAACTGTAGACTGAATGCAGTAGTGCCACAACCTCAGATATATTTTGCCTTTGTTAACATTTGCTTTTGTCTTTTGCTTTTGCACACAGCCAAAGAGACAGGTTCTCACAGGTTTAGAAAGCCCATGCCTTGTCTTGATACCTGTCCTGCCAGAAGTCTAACTGCAGAAGCAGAGAGACTGTGACCTATTTATCGTATTTCCTTAGGTGCCTACCTAGCTACATACACTCTTTATTTAACTGTCCCTTCCCTAGGACAAAACATATTTATATTTAAGGTATCATATAATTGTACTGAGTGGTAGGGTTTGTACCCACATTATTTTTTAAAACAAATTACCCCAATTGTCTTTTCACCTCATCTCAGATGATCAAAATGCACACACGCGTGTTTTCATTTGCGACAAATTATGTTTTGTTTACTTCTTTTTCAGTCCCTAAGAAGAAATCAATTTTGAAATGAAAATGTAGCTTGGGAACAAAAAAACCCTAGACAGCTCACTTTGAAAATGTCAAAGAGCATTTAAAAACATTCTTGGAAAAGGCAGTATTTGTCAAATTAATTTCATTATTTATAATAACTTCCATCCTCTCACAAATCTTGATATTTTCATTGAAATCACTATTATTGATTTTCCCTTTTTTCGAGCCCTAACAAGAATGAGAGATGAACTGTAACATAAAGTCACTTCTCTTTGTTAGTTACAGTGATGCAATATGTTAGATATTTTGAAAAACCTCACTAAAGATACATACTCTTTCCAAGATAAAAATGCTCACTTTAAAGCTCTGTGCTCAAAGGACTTTAAAAAGGAGCCTTTTTTCACTCTCATTTTCAATGCTCTCATTACACCAATGGGAAATTCTTAGGACACTTCTCAGATCTTCCACATTTATTTAATTTCATTTTAGACCCTTGTGTCACAAAATACAACGAAAAGTTCCCAGGCAGTTTGTAGTACTATTAAAAACTAAAATAACTTTATTATTCATTCAATCTCCTTCATTATTTATCCCTCTTGATTTGAAAGTAGGACTCACAACTGCAGCACTAGGAGTTTGCTGAGAGTCCCTGGAACGCAGCCTCACCACAATTAGCCATTGATCCAGCTGCTCCTACTACAACAAGGGAACGCAAACTCCCTCCTCCTTGAGGCTACAGCTCCACAGAGAAACCCTTCAACATCACAGACTTCTACCACTGCATTTCTTAATAAACAGCATCAGCTCAGAGCTAGGTTCTTAAGCTGCAATGAGATACGCACACTTTCCATCACGAACCTGTTCAGCTCTTCTGTACCTGCAGATTATTATCTTTTTGCCAATTTTTGGTAAGGCAACTTCGCATACGCTTAAACTGATGTAACAAGATCTCTCATGCAGAACTAGATACATGTTAAATGTCGGGGGGGGGGGTTGTTGTTGTTGTTGTTTTTCCCCTAAAAATGCTTTTACTGTATGAGTAAAACCTCACTAATGTGTGAAAGACCTGTGGCAAATATTTACATTTTATGAATGAGGTTAGTGAACAATGAGCTCGGAGAAAGGAAGAAATCAAAGACGGCACTCCAAAATCCATAGCATTCGGTGAATATGACAGATGTCACTTAATTTCAATTATTGATGACAGTATTTCAGATTATGCTTGTTAACATAGAGGAGTATGAAAGCAGACCACTTTACAGCATCCAGTTGCTAAAAGGTCACTAGGAAGTGGTAGGAGACATCAAGATTTTAGTAGCACTTTCTAGTAAGCGTGTTAATTTCAGTGTTTTGTTATCCCTCAAGTTGTGTTTACCACTACCCAGAGTTTCTTCTCAGTATCCATTTTAACTGGGAACAATGAGCAAGTAATTTACACTGCGCCTATGGCATAAAGAGTCCAAGTAAGCCATTTCTGTACCAGCGTAGCTTTTAATTACTATATTGCAAACCTGCAGTCAAAAATGTCACGCGTACCTTCACCACACTTTGTACTAACGCAAAGATCTACACATGTTAGTACATTACAAGTTAGTAGCTGTGGTCAGATGTCTCTGATGGATTTCGGAGCCAAATTCTTGATCATTTTTTCAGTCTTGCCTCTGATCTCTATTTGATAGGTATGACATAAATGAATTGATTATTCAAATACCACAACTTTCTGTGATTAACTGTGATACTTCAACCATGTATATAACAAAGTTTCTCTCTGTAATACCTAGTATTTAATTTTTTCCTTGTTAAAAAGTCTTCTACTGGCTTTAATTACACTCATGAGAACGGAGAAGTGAAAAAGCATATTGCTTGCCTGAGGCCTCGGGTGGAAAGAAAAGGTTTCACGGCTGGGGGAATCACTCTTTCGTGACTTTAAAACTTCTCAAACTCCCAATCCTAGACTGAAATCCACTGCTCACATCTTATAAATGAAGTGTGATCCTAAAGTACTCCAAATCGATTAAATGAAAACCAGGCAGGCAACCAATATACAAGTAGTTCACTCCTTGACCTATAGAAGTAGCTCCCTCATTGTCCCTACGTGCTTGGTAGATTATGTTTGTATATATACATTTAGTGGCTCGGGGAGGAAATATCCACCTTATGATGTAATACATACATGTGTTTGCATTTACATTGTTTTAAATAATGATGTAATATCCCAGTCCCTCAGGAACCTCACGTTAATTTCTTACCTACCAAACCTGGCTTCTGTAAGTCTCTGGGCCAGCCCCAGCTCCCACCTGAGCTGACGTGGTGCATGTCAACCTGGGTTTGCTTTCTCTTTACAGGGACGCCCACCACACACCCCTCCTCGGGCCCTGAGGGCCACCGCCACCGCACCTGGGCGGCTCTGGCAGCCAGGGCGGGGCGGGAGCCACAGGCGAATCCGGAGCGCGAGGCCGCCTCACAGGAACGCCAGGCGCCTCAAGGACACGAAGCCACCTCAGGCCAGGCGGTGGCCGGGGCGCGCCGGAGGGCGCATCTTGCCCCCCTGGCAGCGTCGGACTTGGCTTTCCTTTCACCGACCCCCCGGACTAAAGGTTTTTGAACGCGCACGCCCCGGGACAGCCAGCGCAGCGGGACCCCGCCGCGGACAGCAGGGTGGGGAAAGAGGGAAGGCGCCTCACGGCAACAGGGGGCGGGGCCAGGGGCGCGGCGCGAGAGCGGCGCGAGCTCCCCGCCAGCCGCAGTTCCCTGCCGTCTCAGCCAACCCGCCCCCTCCGCGCTGGGCCAATGGCCGCTCGAGGCGGC
>VWZZ01004029.1:277384-365689 GCA_013399095.1 Psophia crepitans
CCTCTCGTCAAGGAGTGATGAATAGCATCCTCCCGCGGCAGATGCTTAGAACCCGCTGAGGGGGCTGCTCCAGCGGAGGAGGGGATAAAGGCTGGCCGTGCTGAGCCCCTGAGTGCAAAGCATTTCCCGAGATGCTCCCCACGTAGCGATCGCCTCTTAAAAGTATTTCTGTAGGCCTCCACGTCCGCAGCCCCCCGCAAAGGGCAGGGGGAGACGAGCTGAGCTTCACGTAGCGTGGTCAGTTCACTTACTGGTGAGAGAGAGCTGGAAGCTGGTTTTAGGTAGCCACGTTCCTGCTTTTAGCAGCCCTGGCTGAACAGGCCCAGAGGAGGGAAGTACAGACACAGGTAGTTTGTGGCCCAGAACGGTTTGGGGGCCCGATGAAGTTGTGACCTCAGTTGGAGCCTAGGTGAAAGGCACTGAGCAAGCCACAATACCAAATATTCTCCCATATAGGTATACGTAATTTTTCTCTTCATGTAAGCTGAAGTCAGTACACCCTCAAGTAGGAGGACTGACAGTTCCCATCCTTACCATCAGATGCAAAGCAGTTGCTGTCAGTTTCATGTAACGCTCTCCGGTGATGTTAACTGACCAAGGTGGGGTCGTATTCCACCTTAAATGTATAGTTGTGAGCAATATTCCTGTTTTAAGTTGATGAGTGTGAACTTGATTTTTATTCTTGAAGTTCCTAAAGCATCTTCTTTACGCCTTCTCCTGTTCTAAGTTATTTTGGCCTTTTATTTGTTAATTTTTATTAAGGATCATCCTTCTGTTTACACAGAGTCATGTTTACATAAAACACCAAAGAGATCGCTGAGTAGGAAATCCCGACTACCTACTTTCAGCTCTCCTGTTAATGACACCGAGATACAGCAAGAAATCTTTTGGGATCCTCATTCACCAATTGCATACAGACGAGGTAATACGAACAATATCCAGACTTCAGGGCACCTATTTGAGGTGTACAGTGGGAGTGTACTAAAAGTTATCAAATGTCTTGGGGGGGGAAAAAGTCCCTAGTCCCTTTCTGTTGTCATGGTCAGGTGGTTTGGTTTTATTTTTCTTAAAACCCCATAAATTCTTCAGTATAGTGCTGAATCAAGTATTGATTTTAGCACGTGTATTTGAATTATTTGAGTTATACTGCACTTTATAAATGGAATTGTTTTGCAGTTTTTAAGAGGGTTTTTTGTTTGTTTTTGCAGGCAATGGAAAAACCAAACAGTCTACCAGTAGATGCGCAGTAGAAATTTCAGAAATTGTTAATCGTATTGCTCCTCAGGTAATTGCTACTTTCAATGTTCTGTGTATGCCGTAATCAAACCGAATAGTGCTCGAATATTCAGTTTCAGTGAAAGCTCAATGTTACTTACAGTAGTCTCCTTAACATGGTAAGAATTGGGTGTGCAGAAAACACAGGAAAAACAGGAAAATGTTAATAATCCTGGACTGAATTAAAATCCTGAGCGTAGCATTTGACTGGTTGCTCTTACGAGTCAGAGATGCTGTAAAAAGGGATGTATTAAGAAAGTGGACTCACAGCAGTTCCATTTTAGAATGTTTTACTTTCAGAATACAAGTTATTGGTCCTAGTCTTAGGAATGCTGTTGTGTTTCTTTATCCTTTAAGAGGTAAGAGTTTCTTCACATACTGGATTTACTTGGCAGTTGTTTTTTCTGCGTTTTGAATGATCTCGAATGACTGCTGAAGTAAAAGAACAAGACTCTGGTGAGAGAGAGACTCCACAGTAATATAAATTTAGTAACGTTGCTCCTTATTCTAAATAGCTTGCCTTTTTATCCTGAGATGCGTGCTTTTGGTGTCTCTGTCTTGCTGTAAACCTGATGTCCGCAGCCTGGAAAGTGAAAATAATATAGTGTTGGCTTACTGTTTATCTTTTGTTAAGTGCAAGAAGAGAACCTGTTATTCCTTAAACAGTTCTGTAGTATTTAGCTTGCAGAGTATGCCCACTTACTTGACAGCGCCATGTACAATGCATTCATTATTTGGCATATTTGCTAACAATTATACTTGATAATTGGAAGAATCATTGATGAGGGATGCCACTTTCTACATTTTTAAATTATTACAACCTTGTCATAAATGTACATAATATCAGACTGGAATTGCAACTTTCTGTTGCTCGTGTTCTTTTTTTTTGCCTTAAAAAAAAAGGGGGGAGGGAAGAAAAAACCTACCATGCTGGTGAAGTTCAAATTAGTTTTGCTGGCTTACATGCAGTGATTTCTCACGTCCAACATTTGGCTCTGGCCTTCTACGCATATTACCACTGCAGTATTGTATCTCTGAGATTGCAGAATTCAAATCCAAGCCTAAACTTTGAAGCTCTGAAAGAAATTCTTTTAGTTTCTCAACTTCACTTATTTCTATTTATTCCTTGTATAAGTTAATAGTTACGGAAGAAGTCGGAATTTTTTCCTGGGAGCATACAGAACATGATTTCTTTCAGATTCTCTGATCTCTGTTACTGCTGCTTTAAGTGGATAAAGGCAGCATACCTCAACCAGCTCCTTAGCAGTACACTAAAATAAACTAGATCACAGCTGGTAACGTGCAGATTATGTGTAAATCTGAAGTAAACAGAGTATTGAACTTTCTGGTTTAAATTAATATAATTAAAGTAATGCAACTATCAGTAGATGATGTCATGGTAATCTAGCTTATCTAATATTGGTTTAGCTCCTGTCTGTGGCTTTCAACAGATTTGATGCAGTTTAATTGGTTTAGCAACTTTTAACTAATGCAAGGTGTGTGTCTAGTCCAATCCTTATCTGAAATCAACTTGCTAAGCACTATAAATCTAATCATTCAGGATGAAAAAGCAGCCTGTAACGAAGGCTCCCTTTTAGGGACATGGATTGGTGAGGATGCTATTCCCTGTACACCTGGAGTAGTAAAAGTGCGAGCTAGGACAAAGTTAAGTTGTACACGGTAAGTTACGCTTCTGTCTTGCTCGTGACAGCTGGGCTTTCACAAAAAAAGTGTTTGTGGTGTTCCTCTATGTACAGTGAGCCATGTCATTGTACGTTAGCATACAGAACGCTTTTAACTTTGGGCTCGTTACCTCTTAACGGGGTGGTTATTGGGTTTTATCAAAAAGATTGCATGCTGACTGCACGTTGAAAGCAGTGGGATTCGGTCACATTCTCTGTAGCTGTTAAACTAGAGAACGAACGTCTCATGCGGTTGTGTTACTGAGTTGGCTAAACTTTCTCAGTAGGTCTGACTTTCTTTTCTGTATTTTTTTTTAATCTAGAGAACTTAAAATAAAAAATCCTGAAGATGAACTCATGAAATTGGCTAAAGAATTTGATAAAAACCTAGTAGAGCTAGACGCTGTTCAGGAACAAGAGAAGCTCGGTCATGACTCCATCCAGACTGCCTCAGAGTATTTAAACAATTGTAATGATGAAGTAAATATGAAGAACCTGAAATCGCTCCTTGATGAAGTTTCTGAAACAGATACTGCTCTGTCCCTGAAACCAGTTGGACAGAGCACTGGCATCCCTGCTGCAGAGCCCTGTCAATCTAGCAGTCAAAAGTCTATAGACCTTGAAGCAGAAATAGCCCTTCATGCTCTTTTTGACAGCTCTACCCAGAAGTGTAGTGGACAGTTGAGCCAAGGACTATCAAGTATTTCTTTAAATAATAGTTTCCACGAAAATAAAAGCACCTTGGAAGAGGAACATCTTCCCGAGCAAATTAAAGACATGCAACATGGTAGTTCAGAGGCGTATCAAAAAGATAATCCGTCCGCACCAGGAAGCGTGAACCAGAGTTTTCCAAAACTTGATACTCACACATTGACAAAAAAAAGTCCTTGTTCTTTGAAGACACAACTGGTGGTCTCCAGTAAGCTTGTTGGAGTAGTTCATGATGATTTTGATGACTGGGATACAGATTTGTTGGCAGATGACTCTTTTGTGATGCAAATAACCCAAAATCCTGAATTAATAAGTACTGAAGAAGCACCACCAATTCCTACAAATCCATCTATGCATGGTTTCAGTGATGCTAGCAGAACAAAGGAGAGAAGTAGTTGCAATTCAGTAACTTGGAAAGTACACAAAGCTAGCAGTTTGCAGTTTTCACCTTTGAAACATTCTAGTAAAAACATGCAAAATGTTACAAAATCTCTTTCTTTACAGAAGTCATATAGTAAGACAGAAAACTCAAAGGCAGAGACCACCGCCTTTCATGGCAAATGTGATGTTAAGCCAGATAAAATAAATTCTGTTTGGAAAAGTGCCCAAAACAGTGATTTGAAATATATTCCTGTTTCAAAGCAATCTCAAGTTAAGAATGGAAATGAAACTACTCAGCCTAAAAATGATCCTCTTTTTCCTTCAAGATCTAATCCTCATAGACAACGGACTGAAAAACCTGGGAATAGCACTCATGGTATTTTCTGTCAATCATCCAGTGTTCCTACCAATATGAAGACTAACGATCTAACTAAAGTGGCTAACCAAGCTAACACGGGTCACTTAAACCAAGTTGAAATACCAAAGAAATGTCCTCTGTCATTTGACGACTGGAATGAACCGAAATTCTCTGATGAGATACTAGATATGTTTTGTGAATCTGATAGTCTTTGGGATGCAAACTGTGAAGACGATGAATTGTTGTATCAGGCATGTGATGATATAGAAAAGCAGACTCAAAGCCAGGATGTTAAACAAGGAAATGAAAGAGCTAAAACTATACAAGGAGCCAGTATTAACTTCAGATCAAATGCCAATAACCAACAAGGACTACCTGATCGCCTCTTGGCACAGAAAACAAATGCAAAACAGGACACTCTCTCACTAAATGATTCCTGTAGGAATTCATCAAAGGTGACACATGAGCTGACCACAACGGGTCACGTAGTGAACTGTAAAAGCGTCTCAACTCCTCTAACTGTGATCTCAGGTACTTCTGTGGAGCGTAAATACACCCTGCCTACAAACTGTCATCAAGCTGCTTCTGAAGATACTACAAAGACTATTTTGGGAAAATGGTACAGGTCAAATTCTGTGCCGGTAGGAGAGACTGGTTCTGAAGTAAGTCTTATTAATGCAGTAAACATTTTTAGTAGCAAAACATTAGACAGCCCAGATCTTTTGTATACTACGGGAAAGGTGCCACATAACAGTTCTGGTAACAAAACATCACTTGTGCCTTCAAAGTTTAAGTTCCGAAAGACTAACGGTTCTGAGGGTGCTCCTCGTGTAGGGTCAGAGAATCCAGGGAGTCATTCTGGCACCGGAACTACTCTGCAAGGTTTGGAAGGAAGCAAGAATCAGGTGAATGTGAATTTGCACAGCAAGCTTGACAATAAGAAACCACCTTTCAAGAGGCACCTTTCAGAGTCTTTTGCACTGCCTACACCAGGTATTTGTCCTTATTGTATCTCTGTTGGACTGTTCTTGTTTGGTTTTGTACTGTAATCAGAATGTCAGAGAAATTGATACTGTATCGCAACTTACAATAGGCTTCAATACTCATCCATTCCGTTTAGGTGTTAGTAAACATTCTAACAAGAACTTGGAGGTTATTTTCTCCAAAATAAAATTGTCCTGACTCAGCATCTCTTGAATTCCTCTAGTTAAAGACTTTTGTTACACATTGTCATTGCACTTCTCTGAATGCTTCAGTTGTCTCTCCACACACACTAAGTATCACTAGGATCAGGTATAGGCTGATGGCAGAAGTCAGCATACCATGTTCTTAAATTGTTACTTAAAAATACTACTATTTTGATACATAGTAAATGTTACAGTGTGAATCTGTGCCAGTCAAGTGCCAGTCAGTCTTGTTTTCACTTGATCTCATGGCTTGGTGAAGTTTTAATCGATATTAATTTTGATAAAACATGCCTTTAGAGTGTACTACATCAACCACGATTTTCAGGAAGCACTGTTACAAAAATAAACAAAAGAATCCTGCAAGCTATCGGTCAGCATTATTTAAAGAATCAGTATTTTGTCTATGTTTCTTCTCCAGCAAAGCAGCAGATCAATGGAAAGCAGCAATTTCAGATGCTAAGAGGGAAGGGAGGGGAGAGAAGAGAAGTCATTCCACAGAATGTTCTAGGCAATAAAGGAATGAAAATAAATAGCATAGATTTTCTTTACAGATAAACAACAACTGTCCTCATCTTAATTTTTTTGTGAAAGCGCGTTGCTGTAACAAAAAGATGGACATGAAGTGATCCTTTCAAAAACTGACGTGTAATTTTTCATGGACACTTTTTTTTTAAGAAGATGCAAACAGATGCTTTGTTTTATTTATGCAGTTTGAAAGACTACTTATTAAAAACCCATTAATTGGAAATCAGTGTATAAACCTGGTAAAATTCTTGACATGTTCAGGGAATGTTCCTGTTGGTTCCAGTGAGGTCAGGATTTTATTGTGTGGGAATTTATAGTTCTGTAACACAACATATAAAATATTACGCTTAGCTATCATGTTCTTGTCTCCTTTGCCAATTTTTATTGCTGCTTTTGACCTTTTTTCAACCTTTCTGGTTTTATTTGTGTGACACCTGTACTATATCTGACCCCTGTGTCTATACCATCTCCATGCCCATATCTCTGCCTAACTCACTAAATTGTAGAGCCCTTTTCACTCTGATAGCCTTAATTTTCTTAACCTACCGCCATCTCCTATGTTGACTCCTGATGTCACAAGGTTCACTCGAAGGGCAGCAAAGTAAAATTTCCTTGAAGCAAATGTCTGCGTCCCAGTATTTTCATTGGGAGGTAGTAAAAAGTAGCACTACAAAGGTCATGCATCTTATCCCCCCATTCCTGCCTTGGGGACAGGATAGATGAGCCATTTTTAGCTTGGGTGCCTGCTATGTCAGAATTGTGTGCTCTTGCCATAGATCTTCAAACATTGAAAACAGATAAGGTGAAATACATATTGAACAAACTTGAAGGCTCCTAATAGATGTTTTTTTTATTTACAGGGTCTGTGGTGGAACAAAAAAATAGAAAATGTTCTCAAGAAGAGATTGAAAGGAAAAAACAAGAAGCTCTTGCACGAAGAAAATCCAGAATGCAGGCATTCTCTAAAGATGCTTGAATTTGGAGTTTATTTTGTCTACAGAGTAACTTTTTGGAGGGCAGTATTGTAGTGTTGGAAGACACTTCTTTAACACCTACTGACAGCAAGCTTTTTGTGTTTCTCAGTTTAAAAAAATCTTGACCTGAATCGTAACTAATACTCTGGTGGTATTTTGTCTTAATTAAAAACTACCAGTTGTAAATGTGTAGTCCCAAACTACCTTCTGCACAACGAAGATTGTATCCAGTTCACGTACTGTTATGTGTTGAAATTGTATAGTCTGAAAAGCATCAGAGCATGGAAGTGTTTGTATACGCACGTAAGCAGAAGATATCAAAAGCAGACTATGTGTTTTGGCTGTATTTCTCTTATTGCAAGTATTTTAATCTATCAGATGACTCTCAAGTACACCTAGATTAAGAAATACTAATATATGCACTCAGGTAGAAGAAATTTTTTAAATTTTGGTTTAAAGAAAGTACAATCTAGAAAACGTCTAACATTGGAAAACTAATGGAAATGAACAGGATTTGGAAAGCATGCTCAGTTTGTCTCTGTTACCTTAGGTAAGAATTGTGCATAGTGAGGGAAGAATTTAATATAAAAGTTTCATAAGGTGAAAAATTATCCTGGAAAGGACATTTTTTCTTTTTAATTCTCTTCATGAAGAGTTGGAAATACCCTAGCTAACAAAATGGGACCACGTTTTTCTAACCATGATTACCGAGCTAATTAAAAGAGGTAGCCTGTGTTATTTTACCAAACCATGAGCCATATAAAATATACCAGGTGAAACCTCAACGACTATGAATCAGTTTAGCCTTACGGGTTGTACATATTTTTCAAACTAAAGGCTGTTAAAACATAAAAATGCAATGTCATGTCAGCTTAACAGGGGCTGATAGAATTTTTGATGTGATAGATGGGTGCAGAGCTCAAACTGCAAAAACTGCCTGTGGGTAAGCTGCAAGATATTTTTCAGCTGAGAAATACTTACATGTAAACATGTGACACTATGAAAAGTGACTGTAATTTTTCTTTGTAAATAAATAACTTCAAAATGTACCAAAGGTCAGAGGAAGCTTTTGGTTTCTTGTAGTATGTGCCATTTTTGTAACTCCTAAAAATGTAAGTACTGTATATTTGTAAATCATCATTAAACCTTTTTTACATTTTTCTAGTCTGTTCTGGAAAATACTGTACTACAGAAACTGGGACTGAAGTGGGAATTTCATATGGACTTTACTTGAACGTGCTCCCTTGGTAATTTATCCAACTATTCCACGCTTCAATTTTCTACCTGTAGAGGTGACAAAGTGCTTCCTTTGATCCATTTAAACTAGAAATCCTTTGTTTTTGTGGTGTTCTAGGAAAATCTTGACTATTGGGTAGCTTGCCAAGATGCACTATTAGCCAAGAAAGTGGCAATGAAAAAAGGCTTCTACTGAAGTATTAAATATGAGAGTTGTAAAACTGGCTTTTAAAGTACCGATACACAAGAATGTCAAATCTTATTGAGAAAGATAAAAATTGGACTTTTGCTAGGACAGTGTTCACCTCATCAACCCTTCCCTCCCCAGGATAATTCTGCAAAGGAGCCAGGATAATTTTTGTTTTCAAGGATAATATGGTTAATTATACTTCTGATTTGGGAAGGTAAGCTAACAAAAGGAAGGAAATGTGGGTGCTGGAGAGTATTTTTTTTAGGAAGGTTTTGTTTTCTGACGTCAAAGAACTAACTTTTAATCAGTAGATACAGAACACAAAATACAGGCTGAGCACGTTATGGCTACCCAAGCCCAGCATACAAAATGATACATCCTGAATGTTTGCCGCTGTGTGTCCTTGAGCACACCCAAAAGTTTAAGCCAGCTTCCTGCCCTTGCAGGTGATGCTGATTTTCTCAGCACCCAGGACAGGAAGGCCCTGAGCTGCCTGCCTAAAATGCAAATGCTGGTCTCCCCCCCCGCCCCGAGAGCTCAGCGGCTAACGTGGGTGTCTAACCAACCTGTCTCCTGAGCTGGAAATTAGAGCTCCATGTGTGACAACGGGAACTCTGTTGCCAGGAGGAATTGTGGAAAGGACCCTTTGCAAGCTTTACAATTGGAAGAAGACACAAACTACTTTTTGACCAAGTATTGTCACTTACCCAGGTACTCCCATCTTTAAAGTATCTGTTGGCTGATCAGTGTGAAACACATCGTTACAGTTCACAGCATCCACTGCCCTCCCCTATTAAAACTAGAGGGGCTTTATTTTTTATTGTACTTTTCCTAAATACCTACTTTTAGCATAGATATACACTTGAAGTCCTATAATTTGTTTTTTTTCTTAAACATTACTTTCCAAATAGAAATCACAAGGTCTTGGGATCATGGTTTCTCAAGTGATGTCAAGACAAACTAATAAGATTTTTCTTCAGTCGCACCCTGACTACCCTCAAACGCCGTACCATACCGTCTCTCAGTTAAACTGAATAGTTACTTCTTTTTGTGACTTGACACTATTAGAGAAATAATTTCTTGCGTTAAACCACCCCTATACAATTTTTATTAGGCAAATTTGATAAAAGTGAAAACCTTAGAGAAATACTTCAACCCCCTACAGTTTCATTGATGCAGGCAAAAGATTCATTAGAGCTTAGAAATGTTTACAAACAACCTTTACAGTATCAAAAATAAAATTCCACAAGGTTGGAATCTTGGTCTTTAAATATATAAATATTCATATTGGTTGGTCAGGAACGTCTAAAAGATTTAGAAGAAATCTAGTGAAACATAAACTGTCTGGCTATGTATCTATCTTAAAACAGTGCACACCGCAGAGCTTGTTTTTTGTGAGTGCCTTTGCTCTAAGTGCCAGTCTTGCCCTTCGCCGCTTCCCGCTGTGCTGGGGTCAGCAGGATGCTGCACATGGAGCCAGCCAGGCAGCGTGCTGACGTTGGCAGGGGTGCGGACATGAGGAGTTTATCCTGTGCCTAATGCTCGAGCATCTGGATGTGAAAGCCAGCAGCTCAGCAGGGGTAGCTAGAGAAGGATTGGTGCCTCCTAACGTGAGGGGCATAGGCTGGGCGCAGGCATTTCAGGTGCTCTTACGGCAGCCGGTGACGCAGAGAGGACAATTCCCAAGTGCGTAGCTCTGTGTCAACAGAAGCGGCCGTCTGCCTAGCAGATATTTTAGGGACGCGGTACTGGGCCTAGAGAGCCGCTCTGCCGCGCCTGGGCAACCAGCGGCTTCGGAGAGCGGGTGAGAAGGGCAAAAGCTGCAGCCCTACTCCCCGCTCTCACGTTGCGTTCCCTCGCCTCGCCGCTGCGGACAGACGTCGAGCGGCAGCCTTGCGGCCCCATAGATTTTACAGATCGTGCTCAGCATCCCTCCTGCTTCCCGGTAAGTTCTTGGTGACCCACCGATACTGCATGTGCCTCAATCACGCAGTCTTTTGTCTGGCTGCTTCCAGTAGACAACAGATCTTTATTGGGAAAGTATCTACATCATTTTGATTAATTAATACACATGTATGCATAAGAAGTTTGGTATTTCAATAGCTGACATTTCACTATGAAGCCACATCTTCCTCCAGGCAAAAAAGACCTATACAAATAGTAACAACAATCTTAAATACATTCTAAATTAAATTATGACTGTCATGTTTCATTATACATTAATTTATGACTGTTTGCTTAAGCAGTCATCTTCGTTTCATTCAGAGCACAGTAATTTTTTACACGAGCAGAGCAATCAGTGAGCTTAAGCTTAAATGTAAATGGAATTCCTGCATGTCCCCATACCTGAGTATAATTTTTATTCCACAGATATCGACGCATTTCACACTGAGTGACGTTACTCATTAAAATCCATGAATCATCTTTTTCAAGTAAAACCTGTGGTGTTTTATTTTTTCTTTTAAGGAAAGGCAGATACGATCAGGCAGAGGATCCGTTCACCATTATTCTCCATATCTATATCTAAAATTGTGTGTTGTGGATTATACATACATACATTCACTCACACCCTTCCAGTTCACGCTGGTGAGGGATCATGTTTAAAGCATTTGAGAAATTTAGTAATATTGAGGGTTTATTGTGTTAGTTGTATGAGATTTTCAGAGAGGCCAGCATCCAGCAGCTCTTCGAATTTTGGCCTATAAGGCACAATTAATCTTGGGGCTGCAGTTCAGGAATGGCAATGTAATCTTATACTATGTGTACCACTTATTACATCTAGACCTTTATACCCAGAGGAATAACATAGATGAATTCATTGATTATATCTTTTTAAGCCTAAAAAGAGCTACAATTTGTCAGGAAAGAATAGCTGGAAGCAACAGATAGTGACCTAAATAGTAGAATTCCAAAGATAAAATAGAAGAAAATGAACACAAATGCTTCATTGTTTGAAAGCGGTATTGTCTGCAACACACTCCAGTGAATCCAGTGTTTGTGGAAGAGGCCGAGGCAGATATAATCTGTGGAGCTAAAAATGACAGCCTGAGTAAGCGGCCATCAAAGATGAAGCAAGGAAGACTCTGGCAATTGTGCTGTAAATCATAACTGCGGTATTTGTTCAAAGCTCCCGCTACTCCGCACACTGGGGTTTTTGTCAGGGTAGTCAGAAAAGTCCTGCCTCATAAAACACTTAAGGATATCTAACGTACTGTTCCTGTGGAACTAAATATAAATTCCCGTGACTGTTGTCGGGGTGTAATGTCAGTGTGGAAGCTGGCAAACCATTAAGGGCCTGATTCTACTCTTGCAGCGATTTCCTTAAAGCACTGGAGGTAATGGAGTGACTTGGGCAATAAAGAATCAAGTCCGTGCGTTTCATTATTGTAAGTAGTTCTTGTCTTTAGCATATAAATCTAGTAAAACAGCACTGCGTTTATCAGAAATTGTTATTGTTTATGCCCATTTTCAAAGGGGTTTTTGGGGGAAAAAGGTTGCATTTGCGCATACCTTTTAGTAGCCGCAGCTAACAGCTTTCACCTCGAACAATGTAGTTAACAGAGGTGAGGACAGGAGTACAGGATTTATAGATTTCCTTTTTAATGAGGTTGTCTGCTCTTTGCAGCTTGTCCTCGCTAAAGGAAAAACTCGATTCAGGATTTAACCCTGGAACATTATGACCCACATAGACATGGGAATGAAGCTTTGCACGCGCTGCCACACTCCTCGTGAACAGAAGATTTCCAAATAAAATACTATATTCAAACTGAGCATAGCAATTTAGGTTTGGGGTATTTTTAATTTTTTTTTTTTTTTCTGGCTAAACAGGGTGGGATTTCTAACATGCCCAAAGCTGAACCTACGATGGGCATGTTTTGCAGAATCATGGCTGTGGGACCAAGTATCTAAGGCTATTTAAGCACTGCGGGAAGTTCCTCGTGGGGAGTCATGTTGGTGATTCACAGTGGATCACATGTGGATCACATAGTGATTCACAGTGGATCACATGTGGATCACATAGTGGATCACATTCACTATGTTTTCCATATCACGTGCTCATCATTTGCTCATCTTTCAGCATGCCGACTCGTGTGACTTCAGTGTAAGCCACTTATCAGAAGTGGCAGTCAGACCAGCACAGACCTCAATTTTCAACATAAACCATCAGAAGATTTTCTCTTTGTCTTTAATGCCAGATTTCTAAGCAACAGCAAGAAAGGAAAAGAAAGCTATGCTTGTTTATGGGCTGGGGGCAAAGTCTCCCAGATTCATTTTCTCTACAGTTTTCCCCCAAGTCACAAAGGCTGCCCTGGGCCCTTCGCAGAAGACTGCCATCCAAATCTCACACGGGCTTTTTTGGAACTCCTCAGGGCTTTTTTCCTCTCCATCCCTTGGTAACTGTAATCCCTCAATGCCTGATGTAGTCGTTAAGCATGCTCTGCAGATCGAACTAGGAATCATGTCCTATTAAGGCATCCACAACAACCAGACTCCTGCTCCTTTATGGGAGATTGGAGCTATCTACTACATTTCAAATTTACTTTTAGTTCGATCTTTAACTCAGATATTTTCTAAGGCGTAAGTCATCCACTCCTGACATTTACAGATCCCGAGTTTGATGTGTTAAAGCTGTACAATCTGTAATCTGTGGATGTGGAGGGGAATCGTTGGACTGCTTCTAAAGCAGGCCTGCAGGGTGAGCGAGAACAGCAAGTTCATATATGCTATATAACAATCTAGGTATGTGAAATTTCTGAAAGGCTCCACATCACCGATGAAAAATTTCTAGAGATCAGAAAAGTTCGAGTACGCTGCATTAGAGTGTCAAGTCTTGACAATATAACACATTAAAAAGAGTCTGCCCAAGTGACAGTTTTCTAATAGATAACCATAGAGATATGAAGAAAAGTTGGAGGACAGCCTGTAGAAAGAGTTATGGAGGTGGATGGAAAGAAATTGGAAGATGGTTTAAGATAATGTCAGTCAGTGTAGACCAGATAAAGACAGACCCTTTTTCATTTTCTTGAGAAAGTCTGAGGCACCAACAAAACTACATAAAACACCTGTTAGTTATAAAAATGTCAGACAAGCATACATTTGGGAAATGGAGAGACTCAAACATTTAAGAAAGGGCGAGAGAGATTCTTGGAAGACATATTGGATATCTTTGTCATCTCAGCAATTTGCCTGTCCGTGTTCCAGAAGAAACACGGGTAGCTTTGTGAGCACTGAAAGGAATGAAGTCTGATTTCCTACAGACTAATTAATGGAGTTTCTAAAAGATGCAACTTCCAATTGAAGCTTTTTCGGTTGAGTCCCATAGCACGAGAACCCAGCAACGATCCTCTGGGGATAAGAAGAATGAATGCACACATGAACTCTTCTGCAGATATGGGGATTTTTTGAGACGTTCTCCTCTGTCATCCCACTCAGTTTCATCAAACTTCTGAAGAATACCATTACATTTTAGACTCTCTGAAGAGCTGACCCTTCTCTCCCCCAGTCTACTCGGTGAAATTTCCCCATCCTTTTCATTTAATAGCAGTGCTGAAGCCATGAAGGTTTGAGCACATAGGAGAAAAGACGACTTCCACCTTCCAAACCTGCCTAATTTCTGTTATTCACAGGAAGTCTTGCGGTTCACTACTTAATAAGTAATTTGATGCTATATTTGGCCAAGGAATGAGAGAAGATGGGAGAGGGCCTGGGACTTCCATTCCTCGACAGGCCTTGTGTGGGACCCTGTGCTTGTCTTCACACTGCTGTCAGTCAGCTGCCTCGCTGCTGATAGAAGCCACTGCCAAGTCTGCTTGCTTGTAGCAGCTAAAATCACCGATCCTGCCCTGCTATATATATGTATGAATATTTTAATTAATTTTCTATACAAGAATATTTATCAGCTAAAATCAAGAAGTAAATCTATTTTTAAATGAAGCTAGCTTCAGTATTTACTGCAACTTAATGACAACTTTAGACAAGAATTTAATTACACGGAGTCAGCATACCATATATATTGTAGGGATGTACCACGGGACTTATTTTAAGGTGTAATTTAGAGTATAACTTTTAGACTGCTCCTCAATATGAACTTAAATCAAAATATTTCCACTGATGGAGCACATTCTTCAAAACTGATTACAAAAGTAGCCACAGTACTAATGGAGGCTCACTCTAATTTTATGTGTTATGGTATAAATGACTTGCAAGAACACTCTTGGGTAGTTGTACTGTAATTTAATATCTTTAAAGCTAAAAACTGCTAGGGAAATATTTTTTCACGGGGACCTACTTTTCCCCCTTAGTATTACCTGGAAATACATCTTTCTGTAGGACAGTTTTGTATCCCTGGCAATTCACATACCACGTCCAGAAAACACACTGAAACGTCGTGCTGTGCTTTGCAGAACCAGCCCCTGCTGAGGAGTGGACAGCAGACGAGGACTCAGGAGACCAAGCTTTTCCTCTCTCCTACTCACTGCTGGCTTTGTGCGTGCTGATCTCACGGAGGTTTACAAAGGCCAGTAACGGTTTCCATGTTCACCATTACCCTATTTTTTTGCTGGCACCGCTCATGGTGTTGTGGGGAGAAGGAGGTGTTCTGAAATGTCTGTATTTCAGGGCCTTGCTGTGAAAATACCACACAAGTTTCGCGGCACAGCTGCATCCCACCACAGGGAGATGTGAATTACCTCTGTGAATACACAGAAACTAGCTGTGTTTAACAGCCTAGCCATACAACTAAATTCTTATTTACACTGACCTCATTCTACTGCAATGAGTAAGAACTGTTGCTCTGTGGCAGTACCTTAGGCCTTGCCCACATTAGGCCTTGCCTTCAACTGTTTAACAGACTTATTTCAATAAAAAAGTGGCCAACACCATTCCCTGACTCAACAATTTCTAGGAGAAAAAGTAGGTAAGTCAGCACAACAGCCTTGGGTAGATGAGGAGAGAGGGTTATTCCAGGACGAAACTGCTTAAAGACGCAGACACGAATGAAATGGGCTACGCCGAAACACAGAGGAATTTTTTTCACTACCTAATTATCCTGTGTGGCAACTTTTTAGTGGACATTATTTGTAGGTCTTCATTTGGGTAAAATCAGCTATACTGCAGATCGCTGTGGCACCATTCTATTTAAGATTATACCAGGCATATGCTCAAGGATGTCTCTACTTTATAGACCGGCGCGCTATCTCCTAACTGCTCCAAAGGCATCTAAAGGAAGATTTACACCCACACAGGACTGTTACAGCTCCACAGGAACTCTAACTAGCCATGAGTAAATAAGGCCCATAACCAAAAATGCTGAGCAGCACCTCGGCTGGTGTAAATTGTCACAGCTCCTCTGTGGAGCCGGGTACCCTTTACACAACCGGAGGATTTGTTCCTCTGAATGCACAGAAAGTCGACCTCCAAGACAGAAAATGTCCTTGCGCAGCAGGAACGCGGAAACTTTCTTTTGAGCTCGGTGGGAAACTTGTGATTTCTCCCTCCAGCCCCACAGGTGTGCTTCAGCTTTTAGTGGTCAAGATGGGTATTTGCAATGGTCCACTGGGTAGCGGAGAGATGCCATTTTAAGTTCCTTTCTAAGGTATGTTCTAAATGTGTCTGGGAAGATTTACTTGCAGCTGGAATTGCACTGGGTAAAGCACTCAGATTTTCAGTGCTCTTAGATAAATACAGCACTGCACGGCCAGCCACTGCTGCGCTGAAGGGGTCCTGAGGCTTAGTTAGCCCTGGTGGGCTCAGGGGCCAGGAATTTGCAGTAATTAAACAGAATTGTATAAATGTATCCAAATTAATTTTGTGATGGAGAGGGCAGGACTAGGCCTGCCAAGTGACAGCCAGCTGAGCCTGCTGTCAGCATGCAGACAGCTGCAGGAAAGGAGAAGACACAGAGACACAGTGGAGGGATGGTGGTCACCTTCAGACTTACTAGACTGGAGAAGCCTTGAACTGACTCTGAGCTCAAAGGCGGCTCAGAATTGAAGGATTTCCAAAGGAAAACCTTTCTTATCACACTTTGTAAGAAAAATGGATCAGCACAATACATACATGGGTTACAGGACAAGAAAGGTAAGACCGGGAGGTTGTGCAGTGGCCCCAAGCATTTTATTTAATCTGGTTTCCCCTAATGGGGGAGTTTTGGTCACCATAAAGGTTGTGGCTTGTGGATGCATCAAAGCAGGCTGGAGACCTAACTCTGGATCCTTCCATTCATTTTTCTGTAGCTCTCACCACTTAAAACCTTCAGCTCCAGACCTTGTCCAAATGATATCACGGTCCTGACACAAAAAGGGAGTCATTCGCAGAACACAAGATATATTGGTCTGACCTGAAGTTCATAAAATGAACCAGAAAATGACTCACTTGTCTGCAGCACATCTGGACTCTTGAGTCAGGGCCTACACAGCCTCTAGATCATGACACTAAAGAATGCAACATTCTGCAGCACTGAGTGGCATTATATACTCATACCAGAGGGAATATTTCTAATAATCTCATTTAATGGTCCACACACAGAAGTATTTTGTTAATTCTGTCCTAGGGAGTCTAGCTGTCACTCCTCCAGCACCCCTTATAGGCTGGCTGAGGGAACTTTGCAGAATCAAATAAAAACCTACGCAAAAAAATTCACCCCGCTCTGTAAAACTCAGTGAGATAACCTCACTCTAACCTTTACAGAGCCTCAGCCAGTGAAACTTGAAGTTCTGTGTCGCAATGCATTCTGAGTCACAACAAACTGCGTGTTCCAAGAACTCCCTACCTAACTTTTAAAGGAAACCTTTCAAAACAGTAGCCAGTGTGTCTCAACGAAGATAACAGCAGCTGTACAACTCGCAAATCCTGCTTTCAGCTTTGCTCCAGGCTTCAAGGTATTCACCATTTTGTTCATTTTTTCACGTAATGCAACTATTTCATTTCTCAGCATAGTGATCATCCTACATTCTTAACAGCAGTGTACTGTAGCAAACTGAGCACCTTCCACGCATTACAAACACAAGTACCAATGACTGCTCTCTACCATCTCCACAGGCTCCCGGTAACACAGTGGACATTTACTGACTTCACCCTGGGCATGAGAGAAGAGACTGCATTAATGGGGGTCTGGCCAGTATCATAGTTTTTGTCTTTTGCTGCATTAAAGCCCCTGCCTGACTGAGAAAAAGGGACAGTTGAAAGATTAGAGGTGAGTTTTAATGAAAAATTTCAGGAAGCAAAAAAAAAAATTGCTCATGGATGACAACAAAAAATGCTTCCTCGTGTGTGCAGCAGCACAGCAGAAAGCACAAAGAGAGGAAAAAGGGGGCAGAGGAAACCTGTAAAAGAGAAGAATGGGGGAAGCAGTCAGCTAAATGGAGTGGAAGATAAATGGCAGCAGAACTTCAAGCAATAGATTTCACAGGAGTTTTTAATGGATTGAATTTCTTACAGCAGGCAGTAGAAAATCAAGGAAGCTCCTGGCTGGTGGGGACAGGGTGGTATCGGCATTTTAGATGGAAGGGAGGAAGTGGGGATATCTTGCTGCATCGTCCATCAAGAACAGAGATGACCGTAACATTTTTAGCTTGCATTTATGAAAAAAAATCATGACTGCCACCATGATAGGGAAGACAGTCAATGGCAGAAGAAGCGGGCAGCAAGATGGGAGAAAAGATGGTCTAGGAGGCAGCCCATGTAGGAGAATTGATAGAGGAGGTGAGGATCTGAAAATCAGAAAGAAGTGGTAAATAACTAACCTTCAGAAGTCAAGCCAATACTGAAGTGGCAGCTGATGTGCAGAAGCAGATATTTATGAAAGTCCAGAGAGGAGCATTACTGGCAGAGGAGGAGACTGACTGGCAGAGAAGGGCAAGTGCATCGAGGATTCTCACAGGGATACCTCTGCGAGGCAATGGGGAGGCCAAGTGGCAAAGGGTGGCATAAAAAAATAAATAGGGTGTTAGTGAAGGTGCAGCATCTCCAAAGCAATTTGAGAATGAGAAAAAGAATTACTGAAGTCAAGTTTGAGAGGGAGAGATGAAAAAAGAGAAGGCAAAGCTGTCCTCAGATGGAGCCAAGTACAGGAGAAGCCTGTCTATTCAAAATCAGAGACAGAGGAGCTAATTAGAAGTGGGAACAAACAGCAACTTCTGAGAACGTGGAGACAAGAGGCATGAGGAGATCGGTGGGTTGTTAAAAAGGCAGACTGAACTAAAGGAATTTCAGTTTTTCAAGACAAAGTAGCAAGAGCGTGCTTGAAGGCAGAAGTTCTAGAAAACAAGGAATGGTTAAAAATACACAAGAACAGAAGAAGAATCAAGAGAGAATGGAACTTGCACTGGGCCCAGAAAGACATTACCATCGAGTATAAAGAGGGAGTAAAGGAGCTGGGGTTTGGCAAGGACAGTACAAGAGGAAGCTGGAGGTCTTATCTGGGTTATTCACTCTGTCCTTTAAGAAGAGGAGTAGATCCTGGCAGGGGAAGGATGAAGATTGCAGAAAAACACATTTTATTAGTCATGAGCAAACACAGAGGGTTTGAAGCTCCCAGCCCAGTACGAACATCTGTACGAGAGGCAGTTCAGTCTCCGGAAGAAGTTCTGACCCTATTAAAGTCAATGACAAAACTCCTGTTGCCTTCAACACAGCCAAAATTTCACCTTGTGTCTATGGCCATTCCACGGAGACTTCCAACATGAATGCCAATTAGTGCCGGTTTCAAAGGTGACATTTGTGACATGGATACATGCCCCACTGGGAGATGAGCTAAGATTATCAAATTGAGTTTGCATAGACCAGTAAAGGTAAATGTGACATTCCCTGTCCTAACAATTGACTGAGGCAAACAGATACAAGCACACAGAAATAGCTGAGATTTTGAATGCTTCCAAAGCACGCGAAAATGGCGTCGCTATTGATTCAAAGATAAAATAAATAAATAAAAGGGATTAGTAACTCAGCCTGCGTGTGGCAGGTCTAAATGAATCAATTAGTATGTTAAAAGACATGCATAAAATAATGTTTAATTAAAAAAAAAATGGGGGGGGAACTTTAAAGGGTAAATTGTCTCATATTTTAAATTGAATGAATACAAAAAAATGACCTGAGGATAGTGGATTACTGCTTAGAGGCTTTCAGATGCTAGATTTGTGCGACAGCCACTATTAGCACATTCAGATTAATAGTTCAACAGTAATTGGAATATTAAACAGAACGTGTCATTTTGATATCGTAAAATATGCATACACGTATTTTACTTAATACTGGGTTGATCTGAGATGTAAGCAGACTGGATGCCACAGTACTCCAAATTTTTACTTTTGAAAAAAAATTTACATGTGGACGTTCTACGTGCCTAGACCAAAACCCACGCAGTCACTGTATGATTTAATACACAATATCAATTCAATCTCCTGATAACAGTGAACCACTCCCACTTTATAAGCCTCTGCAATACACCAGCTTTACAAGTAACGCTACCGTGAATGAGACACACGGTTTCCAATACTACTGTCCCATTTATGAGTGTAACTCTGGGCTAATCCAGTGCAAATAACCTCACTGTTGTGTTTTGCCCGAGTTTTACGTAGATCAGAATCTCTCCTAATGTGACTGATTCCAATTGTCTACTCTGCTCTATTATTTTCCCGTAAACATTTAATCTACACTGTTTAGTCCAGTATAATAACGGCTTAAAGGAGTCAGGGAAAGCCACAATAATAGACAAACTACACTAATATATGCTGGGTAGCTGGTAAACCACATTTCAGTCCCTAAGAGATTCCCACTTCAAGGCAAATCTGTACCTCATTCTAGGGCAGGTTCTGAATAAACAGGTGATCATATCAGGAAGTCACCACATCGCTTATCGTATGCGCATGTACCGACGCAGACATCACCTCTGAGCTCAGAGGAGACCGAGGCTGGCATAGCAGAAGGGTTGCAAATCCAGCCTGAAAGTGCACTGGCAGCTCTGCATGTGGAAGCTTGCACATCACCTGCTCGCACTGTACCTAGCCCTAGGAAATGCACTAAATCTTTTCATGTTATACATGCCAAATTCATCAACAGCTTTAAAAGAGAGACAGACAGACATAGATCATTTTTTAACCATTCCCAATATGTATGATAAAAGGAAAATCAGAATGAATAATACAGTGCTAACTCACTGCTCTTCTGCCACTCTGTGGAATAAGGCTTGCTCAACACCTCCGTACCTTTAAAGTGTGAGCCTGTAGGACGAGCAATCTCAACTGTGACGCAATGAGCAATCAGGCTTTCTCAACCTGCATCACACTGCCCAGACTGGCTCTGCTTCTCAGCACACAGCTCTCCCCTGATTTCAACTGCAGTCCTGCGCAAAGACCACAAGTAGAATACAATTGATTCGTTTGACATCATACTGGTATCAAAGACAAGGCACGATCCCAACATGCTGGACATGAGCTACCCCAGTGCCTGAAGTCAGGCTCTGACTGACCAGACCAACAGTGGAGGCAGAAAGCTGAGAAACTGGATAGTTTGTCATCCTAAAGCTGTGGACTAGACAGGTTGTGCCTATGGAGACACCAACTCGTTCATTCCAGAAGAGGGATGGGGGGAGGGTGTGTGTGTGCGCGCGCTATGTGTGTATGTGTCGAGTGAGGAGGAGATAGGTTTAATTAATCTTAAATGCCTTTGCAATTCAAGAATTGAAGCCCTGGATCAGTTCCTGTACTAACATGATTAGCAAATATTGACTTTTGAGTACAATAATAATGTGTCATCTGAAACCCTTGATAAGTAACTTAAGTACTTCCTTAGCTTGCATCTTATTAAATTAGATCAGGTACGGTTGAGACACATTACACAAAGCCATTGAAATGAGAAATCAGACCTAAAGATTTTAGCATTGATTACGGAAAGTCAAAAGTTACAATAAAGATGAAACTCTGTGGCCCATATTCTGATCTCCATCCGCCGCTGTGAGTAGAGATTGCCTCGCTCTGGGATTTACACTGATGCTAGTGAGCTATTCAAAATTTGTTTCAGTACTTACCGACATGGATGTGTTTTCTTTGGAGTTCTTTGGCGTGGGGTGAAGTCTCTTTTTTCCACTTTTGCAATACCGTAATTCTCGTAGATGTAACAGGGGTAAACACTCGCTATTTGTGACTTTTTGACACGCAATCCATCATCTGATTACGTATGGTGACCATATAATGTCAGTTTTATGGAAGGTTAACTGGCATAGGTTTTGAGCTTTTGAAGTTAATACAAGGGAGAAAAAGAAAGGCGTCACACTTGTGTGCCTGTGAATATGGTAAGTATAACAAACTCAAATCTGTTCATAAGGTTTAGTTTAAAAATGTGTACAGCAACTCAACCAAGAAAGGAGTTAAAAGATGTGATACTCCTCAGATGCAACCTGACAAATCTTACTTTATTGATTAGTTTTCAAAGGCAGTGCAGTGAGAGCACTACACTTACAATAGACTTTGGAATGAGTGAGAGGGGGGAGAAAAAAGCTCCAAATGTCATCAAAGCAAATGGTCTGTGAATGTTGCTTCAAAGCTAGTCATTAGTTGCCAGGGTATTTTGCCACAAAGCTTGTAAAGAGGTTTTCCTGGAGGGGAAGGTATGACAAAATGCACTTCTTGGCAAGATGACTTCTGCTTAAATAGCAGGACACATTAATTCTTGCTTGATACATAAAATTAATTAGAGGATTAACATCCTTTATGAAATTTTGCCAGAGATTTTTTCCTTTTTACCAGGAATAGACCCCAGGCCTTTTCTGTACTCTAATGAAATTGCAAATTGACTTGTGTTCAAATGATGCTTGACTAAAATGAATAATTAAAAATGTATTGCTAACAATGAGATGGGTCAGCTGATCTTTTCAAGGATTAATTAGTTTCAAGAACCATCTTTCTTATGTAACACAGTGAAGGCCAATGCCAGCACATCTTTTTTTCATGCAGTAGTTCCCCTTGAAGTAAATGGACCCATTCTACTCCCCGTTACCCAAGGGTTTGTTCCAGATTCAATCTGTTTAGAGTGGGTTTTCCTCTACAGGCAATTCAGAGAGGAGCCATGCCTGAAGGAGTTGAGCAGTTATTCTAGCTACGATTCAACGAGCCCAATTCCTCTCTTTATTAGGGTCTGATCAAAAACCAAGCTGAACTGAGGGGAGTCTCTGGTTTGTCTTCATTAGGCTTTGCATCAAGGCCAGAAACGTGCACTAGTGTAAATTCCAAATACCTCTACAGAGATGAATAACATCACACGGGTGTAAGAGCTCTGTGACTGTGGAAGGAATCAGGATTAGATTTTCCATAGGTCAACAAGTGGATAAATAGAGAAAAGCTAAGACTAAAGAGACTAAGGAAGCCCATGTGTGCATCCTTGTTCATGGATTACATTGGGATTTGCTGCTCTCCAACACGAATAAGGAGGTTCAAGATCTAGGAAAAATGACTCAACATCAATTTTTCAGATGCAGGTCAGGAACCTAATTCCCAGATTTTTCAAAAGTTTGAAGTACTTAGTTTCCAAAAGCACCTATGCACACTTACTTAGTTTCCATTTTCACAGGTGCTGGAAAAAAAAAAAGCTGGGAAAACTGCCCTATTACTGTGATTCCATGCCTTTTGGCATTTCAGTTGGTTCATTTAGGGCTGATGTGGGTGTATTTGCACAATGCTGCCCTACGCTGCGTAGAAATTTTCTCGCATACTTTGAAAACTTAACCTTTAGCTTCACGTAAGGTGAGATTTACAGAGGCATAAAGGTGCAAAGGGAGCTGGTGATTAGAGTCAAGGACTCAACTAGTAACTTGCTGCTGAAAATCTCTTTCGTTGATCCTTCACTTTTAAAATATGAAATGTCTGAGTTACTTCCCTAGTGTGTGCAAATAACCGTGCTTCACTTTTTAAATTCCTTAATCATCTTGTGTGTTTGGAAAAGGTCCCTTCCTGCAAGGAGAATTTTAAAGAAGGAAACCTAACATTCAATTTCAGTGTTTTCTCAAAACACTTTCTAATTCTCACAACGCTTATTTCTACTTGCATGTTTCTGAGTTCCTGTCTCCAATGGATTTTTCAGATGTGTTTTATGTTGTGTTATGATGTTTCTAATTTGGGTGATGAAAGGTTAAAAGATACGCCTGTATGAAATTACCCAGTGGCTCTTGTGAACTAACGTCATATCTTATTGAGTATGATCACTCTGTCATTTGCTTTGGCTACAGCAAAGCTTTCAGATACAGTAGGAACAAGTTGGGATCCCCAGAGCCTACTGTAGAGTTTGAAGGGGGGCAGAAAGGCATAGTTTCCTTGCCTAAGACTCGCTAGCCATGTGTAAAGAGACGATGCTCTGGAAAATGTTGTTTTTCTTTGGCTGCCCTTTAGTCAGATCTTCTCACTGCTGGCATTGTGCAGAGTCAGCTTAAAAGGTGTATTTAGCATTGAGGGATTTGGTAAATACTGCTTTATTGTGCTTCGTACTCCCTACAGGGCATTCTGAAGAGATGAATAATAAGTGTGAACAGGAAGAGCAAGTTTCCAGTCCTGTCAAATTAATTAGAGCAGTGTAGAATGAAGTGAGGTCTGCCGTTAGGTAGGTTGAACACAGGCAAAGGGAATCACTCAGGCATATACAAAAATGTTACCCCACTTCTATTATTATTGCTTTCTTTTGAGGCAGATATAAAATGTAGCTACGTTTTGTTACCCACAACAAAACTTCTCTCAAATACTGGGCATATAAATAAAATAAGCTGGATATGCAGAGCTATCCCCCTGCTGTGGCAAAAGCAAAGCTTGCCAAGCGATGACGCTGCCCTTAGAGCTGCCGTTCAAGAAGTGTTTCCTTACGGTTTTAAGGGAATTAGCAACACCCAAGCTCAATGTCATTTAATTCCGTAAAGACGTTTCGGAGCTTGACTCGGCTCCCAGCTGTAAAACAGTCCCTCCGATTTGCCAGCCGCCTGCTTCATGATTTTCTGACACTTGCATTTTTCCTTACAGCAGCCCAAAAAAGCCATTCTTGGTGTCATACTTGGGCTCTAGTTTGTCTCTTTTCCTACGTCTTTTCAGACAGCCATCAACATAGGAGGTAAAAAAGGGTCTGATCCAAATCCCACTTGAGTCAGTGGAAAAGATTCCTGCTGAATGAAGTGAGGGCTGGATAAGATCAGCAGACCCTATTTTTTCATTCCCTGCCTAGACGGGAGTGATCTCTATTGTGCATTTCCAAGCTCTGGTATGAAATGACTCAAATTCTGAGGCTACTGCTTCTCCTGAAAACTACTCCCCAGACTAAACGGACCATCTGATAAGAAAATTATTCCCCCCTTTATCACAACCCACCCTCTTTACTTTGTTCCCTTGGAAAGTCTTAATTTTTATTCTCCCACAGTTGCATTTTCACATTAATTTCACATATTCACAGATAATGAAACATCTGACGTATTCCTCCCGCACTTTGCATTTGTACATATTTAGGTGCTTTCAGACTTCCTCCTAACTAAGCCCTTCCAATTTTTTGAGCATTTTATGACTCTTCTGTGACTTCACTCCAATTCATAAACCTTCTCTCTCTCACTCGCCTGCATATGGTGTCTAGAGATGTGATCTGCTTTGCTGCAGTGTAATACAGCAGCTATCCCCACAGACAAGAATATTTGGGTGGGAATCCTTTGATCCTTGGTGTTAGTCACCCTAGACTACTTTTCAGCTGATAGGGAAGGGGGAAAAAAAAGGGACAATTCCAGTGCCTAATTTATGTCATTCTAAATTAGGGGTTTAAAATGGGTCAGACTGTGTCCTAGAGATGCCTGTTTCTGTACTGGGAGACTTAGAAGGGAGTCTAGAAGGGCCGGTGTGGCTGTGAAGACATCTCCCGTCAGCCACTGTGAGTCTCGCCCTTGGAAATGTGCAACTGGAAATGTTGCTCAGAGTGGCTTTGAAAGGGAACAAATCCCATGTCTAACAAAATTAAGCTGTTCTGAAAAACTTACTCTGCTGACTTCTTATTCAGGGAGACGAACAAAAATTAAGCATTTTTATAACCTTGGAAGCTCCTGCTTTGAAGTTTTTAGAATGGAAAGTCGTGGTTGTTGCCGCTGTTGTGTTGAAAAGTATTACAATGAAGATGCACCAGATTTCTAAACTGAATTAACAAAAAATTATGCTGAAACATGAATGAAATGTTTCAGCTTTTCTTGCATGCCATTTTCAGTTTAGCCTTAGGTTTCCTTTTCTAATTTTGGTTCATAGAAAATTTCAAACTTTTTATGCTCAGCCTGCTTCAGAACAAAATCACGCTTTAAATTTGGGATTTCCAACTAAATTGAGATAAGAGAGTTACCTCCTGCTCCATTCTGTTGTCTGTGTTTTTGTTTCTCTCTTTTACTCTTCATAGAATATGGGAATATTCCCTTCCAAATTTTGCTCCACTTGTCCGCTTTCTTTTTGAAGCTGCGATTTACATGTCACTGTTGGCCATATGAAGCCACGGTGAAGGCATATCACTGAATGCTCTCTGCTTTTTAAGGTGGGTGCGGTGGCATGTGAATCAGCTTGTTGAAAGGAAATATGAAGAAGAGGTGCTCCAAAATCTGTAACACTCCTGCAAGTGGGCTGTTACCACTCATTTTTGTTCATCTCCCTAACTTGCATTTTTGGCAACTGCTTTAGAGCAGCCAAGGAACTTCTGCTCTAGGATCTACAGGGGGAAGATGGTCCACAAAGGGAATCGTTTCAGCACTGGGGACAATAAGAGGTCTGGGGCCTGACACTTAGAGGTAGATGCTCCCTCCCCTTTTTTAGAGAATTTCAAAATGCTTTGGTTTTCATTCCAAATTGGAAAAAACCCGACATTTTACAATTGCAAAACCCTCCATAAAACTGAATGATCTTTCTTCCCACAGCTCCATCTGAAACAGATGGAAATTTCTTTAGTGATGTGACCACTTAATTAAAACTATGTGATCCCAAATTAATACCATTTCAGCAGGTACTGGGAGGACAAGTGAAGATTGTCCAACCTTCTCCAAGTGTCCAAGACAACTATCTATTGCTTTTTAAGGTCTCTGGCAGCTGGTAAGTAATTTAAAGGATGCTTGTCGGCTCTCAAATAGAAGAAATAAATGAACACAAAAGAGCAAGATTTCAATTAAAGTTCATCACGTAAAACAGGCCTCATGCTTTCTCTGACCACAGAGATTTGCTTTTGTGTCTGGAATTGCATTTCATAAACCTCCTCCCTTGACATGGAACATCTGCTCCCTTTAGGACTATTGTTTTACACCCATAAATAAAACATAAAATTACATTTTTGTCACTCTTCAGGCCAGATCTTCAGCTGGCATAAATCAATGGCAAGCAGTCAACCTCAGCAGAGCTCTGCTGACTTAAACCAAATGAGGATCTGGCCCTCGACGCTTTGGTGCTGAAGAAAATAATGGGTCTGGGCAGAGTGTGTGGGACATTGTTTATCAGAGAATGTGTGTGAAACTACGTGGAGCAAGTAACCATAAAGCATGATTGATCTTTCCAGCATATTTTAACACTTTTTTTTTTCAGTGTTTACTGAAACCTTTTAGGTACTGCAGTCTTCTCAGATATCATTTTATGTTTGAAAAGCTTTCTAATTCATAATGAAAAGTTACGCGTCGCTCCAATGAATCTCTAGCTTCAATTACTTGCCGTGCAAATGGTTGGCCTGCATTTTGACCAATGTTTATGGTGCTTGGCAATTTTTCAGTAGCTACTTTACCCTGATATGATTAATTTCTTGCATAATATGAGGTTTTGCATGTGTGGAGTTGGAATAATCCTACTAGGCAGAAGAGAAATAAAAAGAGCTTGTGTGTTTCAGCTTTAAAAACATTTGAAACATAACATCACAATTTTAAGCGTGCCAATGATAATACAAGTTAGCCATGGATGAAGACGACCACAAGAGACATGAAGTTCCTGATGGGATTCAGCAGCATGAAAGTCATTCCTTAGCTAGTAAGGTCAGCACACTGGATCATAGCTGAGCAGCCCCAGAAGCAGGGGAGCAAGAGAGAAGTCTGGAGCTCATCGTACGTGGCTGCAGCAGTAGAAGTAAGATTGGCTACCAGTACTCATCTGCTTTCTTGAATGCCAAATTCTTCTCTATGTGCTACTGTCCCTTTGCACCAGAAGTGTTAACATGTATTAACTACTGTGAAGTAAATGGAGGTAAAGCTTGAAGAGACAAATCTTAATTTTGAAAGATGTTTAGCTTTAAGCACCTGAGAAATCTCGCTGGTGTTATGCCAGAAAGCCACGTTTGTGCTTTGGCTTCTTTAGCTGGATCAGACTTGACAGTGGGTGACCAGGTAGCGATGTTTGGATCTACGCAACCCTAAAAAGACAAATACTGCTTACAGCTTTTTTTTTTTTTTTTTTTTGAAAGGATTTGAAGAGAATGAGGTACCCAATCCTTACTGGATTCTAAAGCAGAAAGACATTTCCATGGGACTTGGCACCCAGTTCTCTCTGGGCTCTGTAAAATGAGCAATATGGAGCATTATCACCCAAGCTGTCTCCCTGCTTCTGCCATACCAATAGATACATCTGCTCTGATTCAGTTCATCATTTAGTGTCTTAATGCAAGCACATCCTCTTCAGTGATTTAAGCTAAAATATTGCGCTGTAAACTCAAGAGGCTCTTAGGTGGGCACGTGATCACACATGCTGATTCATGGGGAAAGTTATCTTCAGCAGAAGTTGCAAAGCAGATCGCTGGAGGTGGTAACCTCTTAAACCACCTTCGAAAGAAGCCCTTAGGTGCCTTCAAAATCCCAACCTCCATATTTTTACTTAATACAATCACACACTTGTCACCTTAATAGAAAGTACGTCTACATTGCAAATTCCAGTATAGCGAAGAGGTACTCAGTCTAGCTATAAATGAGCTAGCCATAAATGAGCCTGCTTTCTGGCAGGATAAATTAGCCCATATGGAGCTAACACTGCCAAAAAGCAGGGTAAATTAGTCCTCTCGGTGTTCTCTGCTGTCTCATCCTGACTGCGTCCAGTACCCACAATGGTTTGTTTACAGCCAGCTTGGGCATTTCTGCATTGTCATGTGGACATACTCAAAGCAATATTGTTATTACTGCTGTAATACCTACAAGAGCAGAGGAACTGAGCCTAATGGGGGTTAGTTACCTTTTACCTTTGCCTTTTAGCTCAGTGCAGAGGGGCCAAGTGAGAGGTGCTAGCACTGCAGCACAACCTCACTGAATTCAGCCGTTATTTCTGCTTACAGGAAGGTACAGGAATTAGATGGTCATCTTGGGTGATAATGAATACCGAGTCATCCAGAACCCAACAAATTACTTTATGGCCACAAACATACTCTACAGAGAAGCATTTGTCATTGAGACTTGTGTGCAATTTTTGCTTTTTAACTTTTTTAAGCCAGCCTTTTGTAACACTTTCTGTTTAAAATAAACTAAACAGGTGATGTATGTGGGGTTAGTTGACCTAACTTGGGTGACTCACCCAATTTGGTCCTTCAAATTCTAAAGAGACCGAATAAGCAGCATTACTTTGTTTTAACATTCTTTTGTAATATCTAAAGACTATGTTTTTGTGGATCTCAAACACTTTGAATGGAAAAATAAATAAATTAAAAAACTTAAGAAACATGTTAGAAAAATTACCTGAATTAGCTGAATTCAGAAAGGGTCATGGTTATCTGAAGCAACACCTATCCCTGCAATCTGAAGCGATGTGGAACTTCACGGGGCACCTACATGGAGAAAAGACACGGAAAACTGAGCAAAGATCAATCTATAGGTGGCTTATTTCAGGTAAGTAAAGTAAAATAAGCTATGTTAATAAAAGCTGCAGCAGTACATCTGCATCTAACAACGGCACAGCTATCTGACAAAAAATCACATCCGATGTACCGCACATATGCCACCAAGACCTCCAACACCGACTCCAAATATATCATGTTAACAGAGTTCTATAGGCTTTACAAATGAATTTCATCCAATAGTGCATAATTTTACAACCAGACAGTACGACGCATGAAAATACACTTCAAATTGCTGGCTGACTTATGTGATCTTCCTCAGTATCGTGAAGAAGACAACTTTAAAATGCCCCGGTGCTATCCAGTTTCCCACTCCATGCTCTGCCTTGTGTAGACTTTGCAGCAAAATGGGGTAGAGCAATCAGCATGTGATGAAATCTCCTCGAAAATGTGAATGCAGCCCTTTCTTTTTCTGTATTTACTTATAGATCAGCGTACCCCTGAAGAACTATAAACAGCTGAGAGCAAAAAATAAAGGGACCTCTGAAAAGTTTTATGTCCTCCAAACTATAAATGTCAGGTGGCAATACTAGGCAGTTTATTTTTCTGTAGAAATATATAAATTTTTTTTCCATGAAAATATTTCTCTGAAAAAAACCAAACCCCAACAACAACCTAGCTCGTCACTGGCAATTTTATGAAATACATATATAAATTTCCAGCGGTACTGATGAATGCCTTTAATAAGTTGAGCTGACAATTTTTTTTTCTCCTGCCCAAAAGAAAATAATGCGTATGTTAAAAAGTGCTCGCATTCTTAGGTTTTGGTGTTTGGGATTTTTTTTCACATGGCGGAGGGGTAATGAAAAGGACCAGCCAGAAGTAATGCCCCCAGAGATCTGTATAAAAATCCAGAGAAGGCAAAATTTTGGTGCAACAGCAAAGAACCACAACGGGTTGGGTAACTTCAGGAATGGCGTTTGCCAGACCAAGCATTACATTTTTACTGAGCTAAGGGTCGGTGCTCGATGTGAAGCGATGGAGTTGAGCACGTGCGCATGGCTGGGGGGCAAGGGGCACACACAACATTTTCCAAAGGTGGGATTCCTCACTACTGTGCTTTCCCTCCCCAATTAAGGGTTGAAACGAGCCACTGGAATCTACTGTATATCCTGGGGAAATGAATGCCCTGGCTGCTTTCCAACTCATATTTCTCTCTTTCTACAGCAAACAATAGGCCAAGTAGGATGTTGTATGTTGCCCTGTAAAAAAAAAAAAAAGAAAAAAAAGAGTGCAGTATTGATAAACTGAGATTAATTTTTACAAAAATGTTTATATCAAGTGCATATGCTTTGCCTCTTGGCCATTATGGAAATGTCAGGGGTTTAATTGGCAGCTGTGAATAGCAGCACCTGCAAACAGCTCAGGGCTTGTTCCTGTGGTCTGGCAACATTCTTACTTTATGCTTTAAATAAAGGCTTACTCACTGAGACAGAAATAACTGACAGTGGATGATTGATGATTGCCCATCACGCAATGGCTGACATCTACCATTCACTGAATCCATTTACAATTTCACTTCCAGATTTCATTAACAGGGCCGTGACATCTAGGAACGGGATTGATACAGATGGCAGCTCAGTTACAGAGTTCAGCTGATGCTGAGCATATGTTAAGCATGGAAAACAGATTACTATGAGCTCCAATCTATCTCATGTGGTACATTTTGGAAACCCTATCTGTTTACTCCAGGTAACCTTTTATAGTTCTATTTATCCTGCCTAGTTTCAAACCAGATAGCAATTTTCCATAGAGGAGAATTTATAGTGCCATTTGCAATGCGCGTTTATAAAATACTTACTTCCGTGAAATATTAAGACAAGATTTTGGCATTCTAAAGGTTCCCTTTTTGCTTAAGAAGGAAACAAAAAAAAATGTGAGCACATAAAATCCATGATTTCCCTCATCACAAATATCCTCTTCTGAGCAAAACAAATGGCTCGCTCCCCGACGCACACCTGCGTAGGTCTCAAACCCCAGTGGCCATGGAGCTCAGAGGCAAATAAAGAAGTTTCCAGCTAGAGGGGCCAGTCCCACTTCGCTCAAAACTCCCGCTGACCTCTGCCTGAGATGGGACACTGCGTCCTGCAAATCCTTGTTTTTATCTCATCGGGTTTGGCACAGGCTGTTCTGCAGGAAGGCTGAGGCTCAAAATGCAATTTTCCATTTTCATTAAGAAGCTGGGCCAAATATCAGATCTGAAGTCAGTTTTCAAACCCCAGAAAGTCTGGAGCTGCTCAGACAAAGGATTTCAAGTCGGCTCATGGTTAGGGTAGGGGATGCTTCTAAAATTCAGAATCACCTTCAGATCGAGGGCTTAGGCTTGGATCCTTTTCCTTTGGGGTTTGTGTGGACGTCAGTACAGGAGCAGCAGAAAATGGTGACATTCACCCTAAGCAGCTCTTGATTCTTTAAAGGCTACCAACAAATCTGAAGGGCCACAGCTGAACTAAACTGCTATTTAGTAAAAGTAAACAATCACAACTTCAACGCTCATAACCACCTATTCCATGCAAACAACCATAACCAAGCCTCAAAGGAGGAGAGGAGAAATAAGCAGCGTAAAAACTAGGCGTAACGTGTCATCCAAGAGAGTAAGGGGGACACGAAATGGGTCAATGCAACTGCTCTGTACAGCTCAGCTGCTGAAAAAGTGCACGATGTGCAACATGTTTTTTCCCCACCATTATTAGATCTTGCTTTTGCTCTTCTAGTTCAGCTTCTGAAGGTTTCAGGCCTTCATTCCCTCTCTGGGAATGCACCCCTTTCGGGTAGGTGCTGGAGCAAGGTCTGAAAGCAGGTGGGCAACCAGGGCTTTCAAGGCAGCTGCCAGAACCTTCAAAGAGACGGTCTTAATTTTCACATCAGCCCACGACCTGTAGCAAGCTTTCAAAACCATGCAGTGGACCATTTCGCAGCTGCTGTACCCCTTTTTTTCCCTTCTTCAAGTCCATGTAGCTTCACTCTCACCTACTTTGCTGTCAGCAGGGTCTTCTGAACCCAGATCTGTTACTTCTGCTCTCACAGCCACAGGATCGTGCAGTGGAAACTGGTGTTAATGTAGTTCTTTAGCAGGTGCAGAGATAGCCAGTTTCCAGACGGGCACTCGTAATGGCTTTCCAGAACAGCTCTGTTTCATCTCAGACTTGCTAAACCAAATCCATTCCTTCCGTATTTCAACCAACTTTGTACACTTAAACCACTAGTTCAATCTCTGTCCATAATTGCACGCAGTTTTTCTTGTAACAGATTCAGTGGTTCTTCTCTTTATTATGATTATTTAAAGCAATTAAGGACGATCACACACAGACTCTAGAATTAACGTTGCGCAAATATTTATATAGAATCTAAAGCTGAGACTTTTCCCCTTTTCTAGGTGCAACGGGGAAGATTCGTTCCAGAAAAAACAAATACATTGTCCACTTTAACTAAAGACAGCATGAAAAGTCTTCCTTTCTACCTCATTTAAACAAACCTGTGGTGCTCGTTGTAAAGAAAAGATCCTTCTTCTCCGAGTACCTGCTTTTACGTGTGCCATCACTGATGGCAATGGATGACAGTACAGAGGTTTTCCACGAGATTCCCCTAAAGTTACAAAAAGTACCTTGCTGTAACATGGGTAAATTCAACGATGCAAACAGGATTTTTAAACCTTGTCAAAGATACACAAAAAATGCAGCAACTGTAACCAAACCAGCTACTCCCTGCTTTGGAAGAGAGGACCTGTGCGCACGGGTTTAAACAGGGCTTCAAAAAGCTAACTTTCAGCACCCCTTTTTTATTCCTGCTTCTGTAATTTTAATCCAGCCAAAAGGATCTGCACTGAATTTTCTGCTGTCTAGCACACAGCTGGAGGTACTGGAATATTTTTTGCTATTCTTTGTCAATATCCCATAAAAAGCACACTAAGGAGCTACGTCAGCCCGGCGCTCAGATCAATGCCACCTCTCTGCAGCAAGGCCTGGAAGCAGCACTTTAAAGCACGTGCTCTGGCGCTGCTGAGCAGGGGCCCTCAAATATGACAGATGCACCCCAAAGTCAGGAAGAATAGGAGTCCATCCCAATTTTAGATGTTCAAGTGCAAGCATCTAGCTCAGAGCTAGTCATCAGGGCTCTCTCCATAGCAAGTGGACAGAAATAAGTACTCCCGGGTTGTGAACCATCTCCTGCTAGGGTAGGCACCTAAACCAGGTCAAATCAGGGGGGAGCTCCAAGTGCCATCTCCTACCACTGACTAGATGAAGCATTCAAACAACTGGCTTACACAATAGGCATCTACTGCACTGCCTTCTAAAATGACATGAGAAGCATCCTATCCATAATAAAACAAAATCTCTAGAGAAACCTTACTCGTGCTCCAGGAGTGGAGAAGTTACAAGTCTACAGATCTTTTTGTTTGTTCATTTTTTAACTCCTGTATGATCCTGCTTTGTCAGTTTTCAGGCAGGAAACAGATGAGACAAGAGAGCCAATACATTAAATAGTATTGGGAGGATCTCTGCTTCTGCCTTCTAGTTACATGTAGCCTGGGGATGCAGCAATGTGGCTTGTAAAGACACAGACATGTATGTCCAGCAAGAAGCAGCTCAACTTGTGGGTGCAGTGAAGTACTGTCCCAGAGTTTTGCCTTTCAACACCACCTTCGATGTGGTTCAAAGCTGTGAGGCAGACCAGCAACGAAGGCAGTTAGAGCTAACTGAGTCTTGACATGGAGGCAGAGCAGGGAGCACGCGCTGCCTCTGCTGCTGATGGAGCTCCTGAGTACAATAATCTCCAGGACATGAGTGATGAAGAACAGCTTGGGATAGTAATATTTGCTACTAGCCTAGGTAGTTCCCTGAGAAAATGTCTTAGCGGACTCTTAGGTATTTCGGTTCTTTGTGACTCTGGTGTATTCTTGTCCCCAAATGTCCCTTACAAGCCTAGGACAATGGAGGAGAGACAGATGCATCCACCAGCACATGCCAAGGACTCCACTTACACCCTTAATTATTGCCTACTTTGACTTGCTCTCCAGAGGCATCAACTTCCCTCTGCTGAATATACGCTAGCCAGAGGAGATTTCTGTGCTTAAAATTAAGTGCCTAAATCCATGCATGTGAATTTGGGACAAACGTACTCCCAGGGCTACTTCTGAAGGTAAAACCTTCAATGATTTTGATACACTCAGATCCTGCAAAAATGGGCACCGTGGGGAAGTCTATTTAAAAAAAAAAAAAAAAAAAAAAAGCAAAAACTTGTTTTTTTTTACCCTGGGATNNNTTGTTTTATTTTACACTGAGATGAATGATATGTAATAAATGAAAGCTGTACTCAACGACAAGCATGTTTTTTTTTAACAAGATTTGGCTATACGTCCTCCATCTGGTGCTCTCAGTTAGGTGGGGATTCTGTGTAAAAGCAGTGCACGGTTAGGTAATAAAAGATCAAATCAAAACGCGTACGTGAAAGGGAGAGGTGTAAAGGTCAAGCCTGCCACGCTCACCGCGTCACTTCTTGGTTTCAGAGCTCTTCGTTTTGCAATCAGTACATTCCTGCAGCGTAATGGGGAATCTGGCACGAAGCTCTACACAATACGTTCCTTTATGACTACCTAGCAAAATATCAATGCTGTGTTCCCAGAGCCAAAGAGCACCTATAATTTCCACTGAAGTCAGTAGAAGCTTTGGGTATTACTTTGAATCCTCAGTAGTGAGCTTTTTTTAAAATTTTCCATTTTAATTGTTTCAAAACTTTAAGAGCTAACTAAAACCAGTATAAAACTATTTAAAATAAATGGCACTGTAAATTGTGCAAAAAAAAAAAGTATTAATAGATATTGGCTAAGGTGCTACTTTTCAGACAGTGTCTCCAGTTGCCTCAAGAGTTCCAACTGGCAATTACGTTTGTTTTCAGCTCTGTCCCTTACTTTCCTTTAAATAGCGATGCATCCATACATAACATAACAAAACACAACGAGATCCAAGGTAACCCTGTAGAAATAAAAATGTGCTTTGGATCAGATCCTTGTTATTATATGGATGGTGAACATTTGATCTGTATTTATTGCACTTGGACTGAAGTGCGCAGACGAGTAAGTGTCCTCAGTTGGGCAGTTAGCAGATCTTTACTTACAATTTATAAATAAAGACTATGTTCCCGTGAACAATGGCTCAGTGCAGCCCACTAACCATCACCCTTGTGTCACTCCACTCAAATAACCCCTCTTCCTCTTCTGCATGGCTGTGGTTGAATTCTTAACAGGGTTACCCTGTCTCATATCTCAAAGGCACATGGTGTGGCACTCAATTGTTATTTTGAAATGAAGGAGAAAATTGTTTCCACAGACACTGGAAAATATCAGGGATATATCAACTCTGTTTGGGATGTTCCAGGAATAAACCCAGTTCCCCTAAGAGGGGAGAAAAAAAAAGAGAAATTTGGCTTAGCCTTGTATAAATAAGGGGAATCTTCCCCAAATCAGAGAATTCAACCCCAGTTTGTTTCTAGGGTAACATTCTTCTTGAAAGGAAATGAAAGGAAGTCATTCCGCCTCCTCACGTCCCGGCTTCTGTTTACACAGACTTATTGTGCAACTCATCCATGCTGTTGATCCTCTTACACTCTGAATCATGACATTTGCTTGGACCATTACGATAAAACCTCATTCATTTCTGGCAGATAAAATCTCTGTTTTCCATACATGAAGGCAGACAACACAGTAATGAACACACAGGTCCAAGAGCAAAACACTCCCAAGTTCTTCAGGGCAACACGTTGAAAAGGTGGAAAAGTGTGTCAGAAGTGAAAAAGGGGCCACCAAACGTGTGTAAATAAAATTCTGCTACGAGGTCATTTTTCACTGCCAAGAAGGTGTAAAGAGGCCTCAGTATTAATGAGAATCAAGCCCTGAGGCAGAGAAGACAGATGCTGGCTTATAGCCCACAGATAAATTAACGGCAGGTAGCGGAATAAAGCTTACGATTCACCCCGACAGCGTAACTCAACTGATTTCAACACAACCATATACCCCAAGAATTGGATCCCAAAGACACCAGCCCTTTGCACTGCTCAGGCAAAGTGTGGGTGGAGAGCAAATCCCCAAGGGATGACAGTGTCTGCTGCAATCTCCTGCCAGGTCAGCCCGGATAACCTACCAACCACTTGAGTGGAAAGCATCCTCGCGATAGGACGCTGATCGTTTTCTCTGGATACGGACATACGAACATCATCTTGTGTTTTAACTCCTCAGAAAAGTTTTGAGATGACGTATCTATGCCTTTACTCAAGTCTGTAAAAATGATCCGGTTGCATAAATTCACACTGAGGAGAAATTAATGGCCCTTCAAGTGAACTAGAGGTAGCCTTGTATTCTGGAAAGGTGTGCTGATCACGATGTTTTAAAATTACAGACAATGCATCCCGGTCATTTGTATCTGGTCACATGCAAGACTTTCGTATTTTTTACCTTTTTATTAAGAAAAAGACAAGTAAAACAGGTAACTAATAAATGTTACTGACAGAGGAGACACAAAATTTATCATCTCTCCCTCCAAAAGCATTTAGAGAACTTCCCCTACGAGGAACATCAGCACGAGATCTCTCCTCACCATGCTTCTGCTTTAATTGTGAGTCTCGGCATCTGCTCTGCAAACAGCTATTTTTTTCCAGGGGTTCATAACTCAAGTTCAACAGATTGCTCTAGGCTGACACATGGTTTCAACTTGGGAGCAAACATTTCTTTTATAAACGGCTTTTTCTTTTCTTTTAAATGGTGATTTCTTCTTGGTTTTGCTTGTAATGTATGTAAAATGATTTGGGATGCTTTTTGCACTTGTGTACAGTAACTCAAAAGCAGCTTTCACTGGAACAGTGGAATTTGGCAAGTGAACAGTCAATATTGCCCTCTAATTGCTTTTAGCGTCTTTGCAAAAATAAAAACGTCATTTAAAATGGCTGAGATATTTCAATTTGAAAAGTGGCTACTGAACAGGCACAATAATGGCATGGATCTTTACTTTGTGTACGTAATGCACATACTCAGCATAATGCAATCCCTAAAATATACATCTCCAGATTAGGGCTGTACTAATCACTGATTTATTTTTTTTTTCCACTTCAGTGGCTGAAATAAAAAAATAAGATCTGTTTGGGTTGGTCATTGAACATTTTTTCTTCCTCATCTTTCTCCACCAAAATCTAAACAATTTTCCTACAGGGGTGATAGAAGGTTCCTTCTTACCCAAAACATGAAAGAAAAAAAGAGTAACCAAAAAATACATTTAAAAAAGCTACATTAAACACCCTGTACAAAAAAAGACAAGTACACAATCACGTCCTTCCCCTTCCTGTCCACCCCCACATCACACTCTGAGGGCATATACCCTGCAATTTAAGCCCCTCTTACTTTAGAAACCTTATAACATATATTGACTTGGGAATGCCTTCGATACTGGGCTAGCAGGTACCTTAGGAGGATATGGTCCATTCCCAGCGGTCCCATTGGTTTCTTATGGCCAGCAAGAGTCCATTAGCTGAAGACGTCTTTCCTTAAAAAGTGGACTTTTGAGTTTGCTCCCAGGATCTGAAGATGTACATGACCTTCCTCCACTCTGGATTATGGTCATATTGACTCTCCGCACAGGCCAATGAATATTTAATCAAACCTTGACTCTCCCCCAGCTTTGACAACGCAGCCTTGTACCTAAGAGTACATGGTTACCTGCCCGTGAGAGCAGTTATAAGACAGAGAGGAGATGGGAGCACAGAGATCCCCAGGGAGAGGGACGGGGTCTCTCAGCACCCAGGTAACTGCTCTAACAGCGGGGTGATAGGAAGCGGGAAGTGCTACTTCCTTTCTCTGCTCATGGTTTGGGTCGCCTCGCCTGTTTTGTGAGATCTGCCAGATTGTGTGGCCATCCACGGTCCTGCACATGAACTGGAGCTTAAATACCCACAGATGACTGGACCAGTAGATACTTAGCTACCACAAGCCTCCCTGCAGCACAGTGTGGCTTTACAGTGCTTTGAACCTCTCAGATGGCTGCACCAGCCTCTTCTTTCCATCACCAGACGAGTTTTAAGATTGTGGGGTTGTTATAAACACATTGTTTGTTTTCATTTGCCATGCATTGTTTTTAACAGGCAAATTGCCACTGCACTTTGGTCCTTTTCTTCTCCACTCATGAAGATCAAAGCTTTTGTTTATGGTTGGGGTTTTTGGGTTGGTGTTTTTTCTTTTTTTTTTTTTAACAAGAAGCTAGGGATGAGTCTATGTTCATGTGACTCCAGAGCCTGAGGCTTTAGAAATCATCACAGGAATGCCACTAAAAGTCATGTGTTGACAGCGGTGCAAATAGCGAACATTCACTTGTCTAGTGAGATTGTATATTAATTCAAGACCATCAAGAACCGCGACCATATTTCTCTAAAAGGCAACAAGTCGGGGCGGACTAGCTGGGAGAGGGGGCTGAACAAACAGGCGTTGTTCAGACCTTTTCATCCCCACGCTGGTGTGCTTCAGTGCGAGGAGTCCTCGCCCTACTTCTCCCACCCGCCCCCCTTGCCTGAACGGATCCGCCGCAGTCACTCAGAGGCTTTTAAAACGTGGCACTGAGTTACAATATGCCATTCTAGGTCTTTTTCTGACAGGTAATCCTCAGCTCCATCTATCCAGATGGAGTTAATTTGGCTGAACTATGCTGACCCGGGTGAAGGATTTTCAAATGTAAATGGTACAAATGCAACTTTCTCTGGCAACAAAGTCGTCCTATGTTACGATTTCCACCATCTCTCCCCCAAGCCTGCCTTATAAGGAGCGTGTTCCTTCTTCTGGGATTCATTCTGTCATTAATCTACGTCGTCTTTCAACAATAAAAGAAATATGGAATGAGATTACCAGAATGGATGGCCTGGTGCAGACTAGAGAACACTTCTTTTTAATAGGGATTTAAATTTGACATCAGTTAAATGTCTTGTGCCATCATGTTTCAGCTCTGTTATGTGGATTCTGGACCATGCTGCCTACTTGGACGTGAATGCACCGCACTGATGTAAGGCTTCTCCCCTGGCTGTTCAGAGGAACTCAAATCCCATATCCTGCCCCCCGAGCCCACTCGCCTGGCCAAGGCATTGGCACAGGGTGTGGAAGCTCTTCCCAAGAGGGACAGGCAGCCGCCCTTCACAGTTCGGCTGCGCTGTCTGCCCAAGCCAGGGGGGAAAGGGGGAATATCAGGCAGGAGAGGAAAAGGGCTGCCTCCTGTACCTCGGCTAGCTTCTGCACAGCGAACACTGGGCCTGGATGGGCTTCTTGTCTCCCTGATGCTCCCGAGAAGCAGGAATATTTGCTTGATTTACCCTGCTGTGAGAGGAAAACAGGGCCAATGGAGCGAATGTTTCTTATGCCTAAAGTGACTGTTCTAATTTTCCATTACCTAGGTTTAATTAAAAGGCTAGTAATAAGATTTACCCTACGAATCCAACTGCAAGAGAAATAGCCTTCATCCACCAGCATTCACACAAGACCTGAAGCTGTGAAATGGAAAGCTCCTTCGCCTCCTTACACTAAAACTGACACAAATTGTTTTCTTTAAAAACCCTCAAAACTCTACTCTGAGGCAAGTTTGTTGGTGCTGGGACTATTTCTACTGACTCCGAGATACCGCACATTACTTTTTGGCTGCTGTGCTTATCTCTAAAGAAATCACTCTGGGTTGTGGGAAACTAAATGCAGATTTAAAAATAATAATCTCCTCCCTAGCGAGAAGCGTATGTGTTAATTTTCACTGCTAACTATCCGCCTAATACTGTTGATCAAATCTTTGATTAAAATAACGTTAGCAGCTGAACCTGTGTCACAGGGAAGGAACTGAGCGAGTCTGGTTCAGACTGTTATAATAATTTGGATTTCTTAAGTGCTCTGTGATAATACAGTACCCTGAAGAGCTAATATTTGTTCAGTACGGGCATGCAACATGATTCTTTTATTTCCTGCCTCTCTCTCACATGCAGTGATTGCTAGATACTAAGACATGTTTTTATTGTTTCTCAATAATATTGAAGCAGTACCTAGAGTTTTCACATTTTCATTGTGTGCTTCATAAAGAAAGTAAGATTCTGTTCTTATTCAGAGAAAGCGATCACTGAATAGACAAAGGGAAAAAAACAGGAGGGGAAAAAAAGGCTGGCAAGGAAATAAATACTGTAGTCCTTAAAAATGCTAAATCATCTTCCAGTTATTTATAATATGCATTGCAGTGATGTCTAGCAGCTATTAGGCTAGGCGCTGCGTATTCATGTAGTAACAGCTATTCCCTGTTCTAAAGAATTTATAGTAACAGAATAAGATGGGAGAGGAAACAGAAAAAGGAAATGACCTACCTGGCTTGGTGGCAGGGCTGGGACTTCACCAGCTCACTCACAAGCTGACTCTCAAGCCAGGCTGCTGGGCCATTCAGTGTAATTCACTGGCAACCACAATATCTTGGTCATGTTTTTGACACATAGGAGAAGAAGGTGCCTGCACAGCAAATGCCTACAGCTGATACACAGAGATATAAGATGAATGACAGAAGAGAAAGAGCATATAGGATTTTGTGTCTCTGGTTATAAGATTCACCAAAGCCTGGATGGTAGGAATGGAATTTTAAGGGGGGCTTGAAAGGAAAGAGGGACAGGGCTTTGCTGATAAACTTGGAGAAGATAAACTAGGCATGAGAGCTGAGGGCAAAATATCTTATCCTCTGGCCTGTGTTTTCTCTTAGAGAGAAAGGGCAGGACCTTCCACTGAGCCTTTCTTACTCTACAGAATCCCTCACTCTTACCCTAAACTAGGAAGGACTCGTGTTTTGTCATTCTTAGTGATCCTCTCTTCTTTAATGGCTTTGATGAGAAGAACTTTGTTCAAGTAAAAGCCAAACAAAAAGACTGAAAACTTAGTGTCACGTAGTCAAAGACCAATACAAACCCAGTACAAAGAGGTAAATCAGGGGCAGACAACCGAACTTTTCCGGCAGTCTTTGTAAGTTAGTTATTCCCTCCTCCCCTCATACCCTGCTTTCAGGCCGCATCCAATTCAAACATGTGTTTCCACAAAGTGCTCGGACAGCTCTGTCATAGTGAGATCTCTCTAAGGTGCCTTGGACTGGGCATCCAAGATTGAATGTCCCACCTTGTACATACTGTTTTGGGTGACTTCCCCAGTTTCCTACCCCAGCTTCACTTATTAGCATTGCTTTGTCTAAAACGAAGAGCGCCTCTCAGTCCAAAGATGGCCAAATGGAAAATTACAGACACACAAATACCATTGTGGAAGACTGACCATGTTGGCCCAATGTCCCTCAGCAGCTGCTCGTGTATCCACAGCCCAGGGAAAACTTCCACTTTGTAGTAAGAAAGCAGCTTTGGTACCAGGGAATGCTTTAGATGTCTAAATATAACGCAGTGCAGGTCTGGGTGGAGTCACATGAAAAGATAGGGCCATGCCTAACGCTGTAAGAAACAGGTTCAGCAAAAAAAAATTTAAAAAAATTACAACTCTGGGGAAAAAAAGAAAGACAGAACAACCTAAGGTTTTACCATGGCCCTGACTTGTAGTAAACCTATAAATTTATATTGTATACAAACAGAATATATGTATATAAATTCTTGCTGCTACTTTCTCAGTTTCATAATTCAGCACTGTATTTTGGGGCTAATCCTGAGCTGCCCAGTTGAAGACCCTAGAACCGAGTGATGCCAGGCCACCAAAAGACAGGAGATACGGAGTAGATCTGCATGCCTGTGGCAGTGGCCAGCTGTCCAGACATCCTGTAGCCAGCCGGTGTAGTAGCTGAGTGGGCTGCCAGATAACTGAACATCCCAGGCGTACAGACAAAAGGGACAATAAGATGACAGATAACTTGCAAAAGATACGCCTTATCACTAAAAATTATAGAATTTGCAGGTCTGAGGTAACACTCCTTGAGTTCCTTGCTTGCAGGGCCAATAGATCTATGGAGGTAAAATCCATAGGGTTTCAAAAAGACTACCTGAGGGAAAACTGGAAAAGTATCTCCAGCTCTTATACTCCTCCCGTGAAGCTGGGAATTCTGATCCCAATGACATTGGCAGGTAAGGGACTCTTCGGATACAGCAACCGTCCCTGGGCAACCCCCTAAATCCATATCCATATCCATCTCTGAAAGATGAAGCGATAATTAGAGCCTGAAGACCAAACACAGCACGAAAATATTCCTTCTACCACTTGCACTAATTATTATTATTTACATTGGCAGCTTAATTCCTTGAGCTGTTAGAGAAACTGGTTGTCTGATGAAATTTAATGGCATTCAAGAGGCAACCAAGATCTCGGAGAAGAGAACTTCATTCTACAGGAATGTTTCACCTTCTGCTTTTGAAGTCCTTGATGGTAATAGTTCCATTCTAGGATCTGTATGATTTTATTCTCCATATCAGTGAGGAAAAATCTTCAACTCAATCCAGCCCTTTTTAATTGCTGAAGGTGGTAACAAATGCCACATGCCATGGTCTAGTCCTACATTTACAGTGAGTGTCTGTACCCTTGGGCAGTCAGAGGGATTTCTTCTTCAGACATATATATATATACACACACGCAGACACACACACTACACACACACACATATATATTTATAAACACATTTAGGCATAGCCCTGTATTTATGATATAAAATGATTGCTTCTCTTTTAATACCCAGCTCATGAATAATTTGGGAAGACTGAGGTATTTTCTCCTGCATTACAAGACTTAATTGTTTGGCTTCCTCATTTATCTTTGGCTCCGATTTGCAATTTATGCCTTCGCACAGCTTTCAAATACCTAACATTTCTTTTGTCCCTTGCCCATAACATTTAATTCCTCTCCCACTGATTATTTATCTCTGTAATTTAAAGCTATATTATTTAATGCTACAAGCTATAAAGTGTTTCAGGATGCCATTTGTAAGAAAGATGCTGCACGAAATAGAACTGTATTGTCCTATGACTCCAAGTTCTTCATATGTACAGCCCACACCATTTCCACGACCGTAGCACGACCATCCGTTCCATATCAATATATTGTTTATTTTTTCAGGATATCAAACTGTACATGCTTTGAAATATATAGAAACAGAAGTACTTTTTTTTTTTTTCCCCTGCTGAAATATTTGATCTTTAGTGTCTCAAACTAAAAGGAAGCAGAAAAAGCTTTTGCTGAAGTAGCAACAGTGACCTCTAGTGTGTTTTTTCAATTTCTTCCCTTGCATTTACACCCATTGTTCCTTTAACCTTTAGGGCATTATTTAAGAACAATTTTCCGGATAGTATTTGGACTAATTTTCTTATTGACTCTAGTCTATACCAGAACGTGATTCTTGGGTGATCTTCTTTTATCCTCATAATCTATGGTAAAGTAAGTGTGTCTTCATTAATGACTGTAATTATCGTATATAAAGTTGTCATTTAAATGAGCAATCATCTCTCTCTCACACACATACACACACACACACACAAATTGAGCTTTATTTGTAGCAGAAATTGAAATTTGGCTAAATATCTTATTTAGCTTCAAGCAGTAAACATCAGGAGCACAGATTGCATTGGTTGACAGAGTTTGTCAGCCAAGACCACAGTTGGGGTTTTTCTTCCTCCCCCTGTTCTTTTTTTTTTAACCATACTAGTCTATACCACGCACAGATTGTCTTTCAAATGAGGAATGTTGCAAGAACACTCCATAGTGCATACAACTGTTAAATTGGCACTGCTGTCACTAAGCCTGTGTCAGCACTTCCAATCTAAGCTGCTATTTTCAGGAGTTTAAAATTCAGTTACATGAGCCGTTATGTACTGGCACTTTACGCACGTGGCCCTTCAGGGAAGAAGGTTATTCTGAACTAGAGAAGCATGTGTTGGCATTAGGGGTGAGTTTTTGTGCGTGCGTGCAGGTGTCTGAGCATTGGCACGTTTTGGAGGCGTGTTGCAAATTTTCAGCCCTGACCACCGAGTCCCGTTAAACTTTTAGAAAAGCAAATAAAAGATCTACTTATGACAGTGCTCTTCCCCTCCTTCTACAGATGTCAAAGCCATCCTTTCCTTTTAACAAAATGTTTCTCTAAAATCTTTCGATTTTTCGAAAGAAAAGTGAACTGTTGATGAAGCTAATTAAGTCCAGTAGTCACAAGATGAAACTCCTCGCAGGTTGAAGAGAACAGATCCAGGGAGACATTTGAAAAGCAAAGGATCTGCAGACTGTGCCTGTACCAGTGAACAAAACTACAGACACAAAGAATAGCTGAGCCCGCCTACATGCTAACAGAAACCTATATTCTGCACCCAAAATTACATTTGTCACATGGGCACCAATACTTTAAAGTATGACCCTGATTTTGTGTTCTCATGGAAACACCTTCCCCGTAATGCTTTGCCTGAGCCCCGGTTTAGCCAGCATTCATGCTTAACCTTAAGCAAGCGATCTCAGGGCAACTATTTATATGCTTAATGGAGAACACATCCCCAAGTGGCTTGCTGTGGCTTCTATTTTACATGGCCAGCAGAAGAGCATCTCCCATTTCTTTGTTTCAGAGCCAGGGATCCCTGTGAGGTATCAAATCACTGAGATGTATTTTTTAAGAAGAGACAGTCTGGTCCCTCCTCTCCATCTTTCAGTCATGGTGGTGAACTTTCAATTTTCCTTCCCACAAATGTGTGAATTAGAGATGGTGATGGCCTTAATTTGATTCCTCTGGCTTTTCTCAAGTAGTGACAGCACCCCAATGCCATTTTTTTAATTTTAATTTAAGGGTATGTGGATCCATTCAAGGCAAGGGAGGTAAAGCTTTGCTCACATATTTAGATGAACAAATGAGTTTAAGAAACCCAGGAAAAAGATGTGAAAGGGTTATAATGTGCAGACCTTCAATGTGCTGACTGCACTGCTGTGGAGGAGGAAAGTCAGGGTTCTGCTTGGCTAATGTAAAGGAAAAAGAACAATGAGGTTGCAGAGGTCCCAGGTGGGTCTCATGCAGGGCTTGGACCTACATTCCTTGCACACCTTGACTCCCACTGACGAAGAATGAGGGCTTGGTATTGAAAAATGAAAATCAGGGATTAGAGCAGCACAGAGCAGATGATGAGATTGGTACTGTACCTGCAGCCTCACAGCAGGGCAAGAGTGAAACGCTCCCCTGCTTCCAGGCACTGGCAGGCACACACCTTGGGTAGACAAAACACTTCCTGACATCTGCAAAGTACAACTGGGACGTCACGACTCCAGTGTATTTTGGGAAAAGGGGGTGTTCTGCACCTGGCCAACCTCAGGATGGTCCAAGGAAGGACAGGGGAAGAGAGTAGCCAAAGGTAAGAACACTAGACTTCCCCAAATTCAGGGTGAAACTAGCATCTGCATGAGCCCCTGGCCACAGACTCATCCTCACGTTGGGTCCTGTTCAGCACATATTTCCCAAACCTGGCATCGTTACCGCTCCTGCCCCATTCGTTTCCTGAGAACCCGCTTTGCTGAACTGGGCCCTACCTGAACAGAGAAGATCCCGCTCTCAGTCTGGTCCCTCCTCTCCAGCTTAACAAAATCCTGTACCAGGCTGAACAACACTGTCTGGCAAATGCTGGTTTCTCCTAATAGCAAAGCACAGCTCCTAGAGTTTTTCAGAGCTTTTCTTCTTTTCCCCTTACCCAGTCTGTAAACAGCATAAATTAGTAATCAAAAAGATACAGCCCTCTGAATCTTTTATGATGGTGTGAGCGAGAGAGAAATTTGCAGACCAAAGGCTCTAATACACACATATTTGTAAAGGTCGTCTTTGTTTAAGAAGAGTGAAAAGGCTGGAGGCTTGTCCCTCCCCTCACCTGCTCTTTGTGAGTTAATTACAATCTGAATGAACCGTCTGTCTCAGGGTCTTTCTTCAGGGCACTTTCTTGCACAATACCACAGATCTACATCAATTATCTCCAAAATCTCTTTTATTACTTAGTTTTAAAATACCCACTTGTAAAAAAGTTATGCCGCAGCCCCAAACAACTTGAAATGCTGCTGGAGCACAGATTGAGCACAGGATTCTTGACTCTTTTTGCTCGTGTCCCGCAGTCAGCACATATACGTGCATGTGTACTTATCGTGTACATTTATCAAGGTAGATCTATACAAGACCTCTTGCAGCAACAGAGCAGAAGGAGCCCAAGCTGCACATTGATAATCATGTGCCTGGCCTTTATTCCCCCAGTATAAGAAGTCTGGAGCAACCGCTGAGACTTTGGTGAGAGCAAAGGATCTCCGCAGACATATGCCAAATCCTGAATTACGACCTCCTGTTTTGTCCTTTGTGCAGATGGCAACCTCCCTCTCAGAGCAGAGACCTGTGGGTTTCAGCTGGCCTGAATCACGCTCATAGTTTCAGGCCATTTCCAGCACAAGGGCTGCTTTGCTTCAGCCTGAGGTTCCTCTGCCTGGTAGCTGCCTCTGGCATGCCTCAGTAAGAGAAACTCGAGGAAAAAATGGGGCCAGGGAAGCACAATCCTCTCCTGGTTACAGTGTCCTGCTTCCTAAAATCAATGGCTCCAAGATTTCCTGACATGGAAGTTCCACCTACTTCATTAATAACCACCAACGGACCTCTTCTAATAAAGTTGCCTAATCCCATTATTTTATTTATTTTGAATCAATTTATTCTTCAGGTCTCCTCTGCATCCTGTGTCAATGAGTAGCACAATTTCATTATGTGCTGTGTGAAAAAGCACTTCCTTTTGGTCTTGTTTTTTTCAAACTCCCTGCTTTGACCATTTCTGGGTACCTTCACGGTTTTGTGTTTATTTCGTTCTAGGCTGAAGGAGCCACAGGGCTCTATGGGACTTGCAAAGCCCACACACAGCAGTTCAACAGGAGAAACTTCAGGTCTTCCCCAAGGCAAACTACAGGTGTTGGTGTGAGAGAGGTGCTCTCACCACTAAGCACAGGTACTGCAGTCCTTGCCAGCCTCCATAATTACAACAGTACCCTGAGTCATATCCCTGTGCACAAAACCCTCGCAGCAATGAAAGCAGGCAATGGCACTGACCTACCAGAGCCCCAGTTACACAGAAGCACAAACTTTGTAACAAAGAAGTGGAAAATATGATAAAAATAGTCTAATTTACACAGGCATTTGAGCCCTGGTTCACAGAGAGCTGAAGGGATGTTCCCCTAGCTTAGAAGAAATGAAGCCACTGTTCCTGGGGTGAAGTCCACAAGCACAAACGCTTTATGCCAAAATACTGGCAATTGTGAATGCAGATTAGTGGCTTGGAGTTAAGTAACAGTGCTTGTGACAGTGCTGCACAAAGCCATTCTCTCAGATATACAGAGAAGAGAAGAGAAGAGAAGAGAAGAGAAGAGAAGAGAAGAGAAGAGAAGAGAAGAGAAAAGAGAAGAAGCATCCTCCCTGCTAAACACATGCGGGTCCGCTGCAGCTGGAGCGAGGCTTTTCCCAAGGACCTCTGAGAGAGGTCTGGCAGTGCTGGCATCTGACCTGGGAGAGCTTCCCCAAGCACCAGTCTTTTTCCACTTGTGAAAGGTGGGAAGAAGTTTACATCCTTTAGTTCATCTTTTAAAAAGGACTTAGTAATTTTATTTTTTTTTTTAACTGGATTCTTTCGCCGAGAAAGAGGAAAGACTGAGGGAAAGGGTGGGGGAGGTTCAGTATTTCAATGGAAAGGGAATAATGGCAGAACTGGAAGTCTTCCTGATTATAAACTAAACACTGATGTACTAAAGACTAACTGTATTATTTTCCTTTGTGGGTTTTTTTTCCCCCCAATAGATAATTTGCTCCCATCCATTTGGTTGTGTTGCTTTGCCCAAGTTAAGTGTGGAGTTGGTTTTTTTTTTTCAGAAAACCAGACTTCAGTCACTTTCCAAGTAAGAAGAAATTGTACTGGCTGCAAAGGTATCAATATTTCATCAGGTCTTTGTTCAGCACTGGTTTTAGCTTTTCTTAATGGTGCACTTTACCAGGCAGCTTTTTCATACATCATTAAACAGCAGCTATAGCACTTGTGCCCTGTTTCTGATTTACCGTAGATAGTAATGTTTAAGATCACATTAAACATCACACATGCTCTCAGCTATTTGAGCAACATCAGAGTAATGAACAGTCAATAGTCTTACTAAATTAGTACCCTTTGGAGCTCTCGTTACTGAATCAAATAAGTATCCTTGGTCCTCTGGTGAAGGCAATTCTAATGTGAAATAATGAATTTAGTGTCTAATCAAAACTTAGGGGTTCCTTTTCCCTTCTGACTTTCAAGAGTAAATTATATAAATTATGTAGAATAGATCTAATACTTCCTGCACCCAAGTCCTTCAAGACACTGCTGAATAATTACCACGAGGGACTGGGATGCCAGGGTCCAGCCACACGCTAATAAAATCCATGAGGAAGACAAAGGTAGAAGACCTGTTCTGGGGTTACAGACATTCAAACAAGAAAATAGAGTCTGGGTTCACTTTCCAGTTCCACCAGAGGGTCCGGACAAAATGACACGTAACGTGTTTGTACCTCTGCCTTCTCTCTGCAACGTGGGAATACCACCACTTCCTAATCCTAACCCACTTTTTACGTCATCTGTATAGTAACACAGGAAAACTTTTTTAAAGTAGGGGCCCAGCACCATTAAATCTTCATCGCTGATTTCTAAAGACATTGCTGTGATTAATTCCAAGAGTTCTCTTAACAAGGAGGAAATAGGAGGCAGGAATCAAGATAAAATACAACTAATCAGTAAATAACTTGCAGACCCTAGGCCAGATTTTCTAAACACTGGCACTCACCTCCTGACTCTAGACACGGAGCACATTTTCACAGTTGCTGATCCACCAGCGGATTCCAAGTTACCGGTACCTAAGTATGTATGTACATGCCTAACTTCACATCCCTCTCTTATTTTTTAACTCATAATCCCTATAGAGGCGTGAAGAGCTAAGCGTTTCCACTGATCTCCATAGAAACAATACAGGGCTCTGAAAGAACAAACCGTACCATATAATCTAGGAAGCAGATGCTTTCGGAAAGCTGTGCCATTGGCCTATGGGACAATAACAGAGGTAATAGAATTTATGCTAAATTTAGAGGAAATTATATTTTCTCTTCCTTGTCTTCCATTTGCAAAATGTATCACCTACCAATAACGTCATTAGCCTTTTAAAGCGCTCTACGAATCCTTGCAAAGAAAGCACTGTATTTTTTTTAATGAAAATTTATGTTTCAGAAGAACAGCTCTGTGATGCAGCCTCAATATTCTTTACAAGTCACTGTTCTTATTCTTAATACTATCACTCTCTTAACCAGGATGGCCTAGTCTTACATAAATAACAGTGTGGCGTGAGGGCTCTAATTTAAAGGCTAGCCATGCCTGAGCAGCATTTGAATTTATCATAAAACATTTTTTAAAGTTCTGTGGGAAGTGCTTTCAGTTCTAGAGAAAGAATTAAAGATCTCTGAGTTAGGTCCTCTACCCCTTTTGAAAGTTCCCTTATTTGCTTTCTACCTGGTCACAGCAGATGACAAACAGGACGGGTCTACAACTGGGGCCTCTGTGCTTAAAGCTGATCTCTCAAATATTGGACCCTAAAATAGCATGAAACATCAGACACTGTGTTCATGCTTTTGGGAGTTCCCTACAGAGCTTTAGGGCAAAGCTCATAACGCACCCTCCGTCAAAGACACTGGCTGCTGCCGTTCTCCTGTCGTGTAACACTTGAATCACAGCTACCTTTAACAGCGCGGTGTCATTAGGGGCACGAATCCTTGGCAACTGCTTTATTCTCTGCACAGGTATTAATGTTTGTCCCCCCAGTTTTTGCTCCCTAAGAATCCGTGTTCTCTCCATGCCTACCCAGCGACGTAAAAGAGCTTTGTTCCACATGTACACAACCAGCTGGATGAGCCACTGTGCAGCGTTGCCTGCCTCCCCTTCCGATAGCTAGAGACACAGCGAAATACAGCAAGGAAATGCAGCTGAATTTTTTCCCCAAAAGGTTTACATTTCCTTTTTGCAGATGTTTCTGCAGGATGGCGCAGCTTCGGGGACGCACTGTGACCACGCAGCTACGCCGGTGGCAGACCTGAGCGAGGATTATTGCAGGACGCTGCGCACAGCGCAAGGTCCAGGACTGCTGTACTACAGCCCATGGATAGTACAGCTGTGCCCAGAGACTCACAGCTGAAAACAACCTTGTGCAGCAACAGGTTTTCACCCAAAGTGCTTTGAAGTCAGGAGTAAGATATTATTGATTACGGCGAGCTTTGGATAAAGCCAGAGCAGAGAAAACAGAACTGATACTTATCATAAACAAGAAGGTTGTTTTTCTTTCCGGTCTTTGATTGATTTTGTCATTCACTTGTGATTCCTTACTACTTTCTCCTGTACAAGACTTACTTAGAGAGCCTCAATGATATCAATTGATCAGGAATAACATTTGAATGAAAAGAATTATTTTAATGTTTTCCACCAGCCCCTGTTTTGTTTGGGCTCTTAAAACAACCATCATTCCAAGCCCCTTCTCGTGCCCAAATCCTGCAAAGACACGTACCTTTAACTTCACAGGCAGTTGTTTTTCAGTTCTGCATTCAACAGGCATGCAAAATATCTCTACAAGTCTTTGCATGTTTGGGACCGTGAGTGCTCACAGTTCTATTAATAGCAATAATTAGCCCAGACTAATCCATAGGAAAAATCATGCTAGGGCTTTGGTTCAATTTTCTTTAACTGTAAAAACAAACAAACAAACAAATGCCTAAAAACACCCTTTATTTTCTGAAGGGAAATTCTTTTTCAGGGATCTCCCAGAACCACTTTTGCTCTCTGAAGGCTACAGCTCCTGGCATGAAGAACATCAGTTTTGAATCCCCTTGGCTTATGCAGGCACGCAATTCATTGGAGAAAATGTAAGAGGTTTCCTAACCTTCATTGGTAGGAAGGTTCCCATTTCCTTCATCCTAAGACATAAATCCATATTTGCTCTTCATCTGACAAGCCTGTGAAGGGCTTATATCTCCTTACAGGACTATCCAAGGTTCAACATATCTCTCATCCTGTTTAGCAATCCCAGTTGTACACAACGCTTAAAGTTTCAGATCCATCAAGCTGTCATTCCTCCTATCCGCATGTAGAAAGGTTTTGGCTCAAGTTTGAAGTTTATGAGCAAGATTAAATCAGTGCTAACATCGGGTTCGCATTTAATTCTTTAGAATAGTCGTGTTCTTACAAGATTTTGACCTCAGCAAGACAAGAACTCTGAGAGATGAGCACCTCTCACGAGGTTGCTGAGGTCTGTAATGGTAGAAATCTCCTAAGACACATCCTGATGATTTATTCCATCTTATAAATACATGAAAAAGCACAAGGAATTCTGGTTGTCTCACTGAAAGCTGTAGGAATACACATCTACAAACCTAAAACTCCTACCCCACAAAATGCAGGGAAGTACTGGATTTGGGGGCTCAGGCCTGTTCCCAAGTCTAAGTTACCAAAGCTTTCATGGAGAGCATGATGTATTAGTAGGATATGGCACACTTTTTTTCTGCATCGGCTATGAAAGATTGTATGAGATTTAATATTCCTTTTTATTATTGGTTGTAAAATGTTGTTCAAAAACTTAATAAAAAGCAAAATCTAAAAAAAAGGAAAGGTACTTCTGAGCCAAGTTCATCCAAAGTCTAAAAGAGACATCTGGGAGGTTACTGCAAATACTTTACAGCAATATTCATTCATTCCAGTTTTAAAGGAATTGGACTCAATTATGTTTTCACCTTTTCCGTGTTCTCTTCCTGACAGTGTTCTAGTGAACAAGTTTGCTGGCAACAGTGTTTTCAGAGGGAATGAGCCCTAAGGAAGTACTGAAAAACTGTCTTAGAAAGCGTTTTAAGTACGTTTGCTACAAATATTCAAACTAGACGCCTGCTCCTAAGTACTATGTTTATCTAGTCAAAACTACACAACAGGCCTTGAACGTGTGACACAGGCAGGGAACGAGGAACAGATCGCTCACTGCTCAGGGAGCGGACGCACTCGGAAGTGCCACAGGGGCAACTTTTGCTTGTCCCTGCCATGCCACGCTGACGCAAATGGGAATATCGTTGCTGACGTTCGTGGAAACGCATTATACCTCCAGGAGCAATAAGACAAAGAGGCAGAATAAATAAATGGTTTATGCCTGATACTTAGCAAAAGCCAAGCCGAGGCACGTGTGGCTAAACCCGCAGGAGGCTGAACCTCCTTGCAGACTTGTGCTGAATGCTGATGCCACTGAAAAGCAAGAGTCTGCTCGTTTAGGCTGAGCAGCCAAAGGCAGCTGGATATGCAAGCAGGAAACACTCCCACATGCATCTTTGGCTACAGAATACGGCCCACTAGCCCAGATTACTGCTAGCCTGGGGATTCCTATGCTGAGGTGGGTGTTTATGTTCTTATTTAAAGGTGCATTCACTTACAGAAAGCCCTGCCCCTCCTTTACGTGACTCCAAGGAGGAGTCAGGCTCACGTAGCTGTGACGCACGCAGCTGAGCGAGTATCCACGCAAACTTTATAGCCACATCTGTAACCTTTCAGGGCACTACAGTTTCTTGCCAGATTGTGAAGACAGAGGAAATAACATCCTGCACATGCTCAGGTCACAAAGGCTGAATGTACACGCATAGGGGCTGTCGGTACCAAGGGCCAGGTTCTCCAGCTGTTGTGTATCAGCCCAACTCCATAACGGGGTTCCCTAGTTTTCAATCTGGCCCATGAGTGCTTACAAACAAGGTTCAAAATCAGTTCCTCGGCTCAGACTGTTTACCCTCCTGAAAGCAAAGGAGATTTAAATGTTGTTCGGTTAGTGAGACACACCTCTGTCTCGCAGGTTCGTGTACCTCAAAAGGCATTTTTAGATACTGCTGTCCAAACCAGTATTTTTGCTTCGTGTGGTCTGGGCTAGAATGTCTGCTCTGAATGAGGCATCATAAACACCAAAGAAAATGTCTAGGAAAAAGGTCGTTCTGGTGGGATCCTGCCACTTCCACACACAGATTTGATCAACCTCAGAAGTCAGCCAGACTACACTGGCTACAAGAAGGCTCCCTGGAAATCGTCAGATAAATGAACTCAGAAACCCCTCTGTTACCTAAATAGTCCCGCATGAAGACTATTTAGGGACGAATGATTTTAGAGAGGGATGGGTAAGAAGAAAAGACACAGGTATTACGACAGCTGTGTGCTATTTTAAGAATCTTAAATGGAGAGCATCCGCTGCTACCACATCCATCACATTTAGGCTTTCAAAGCACCTAAACTAGGCTGCTGCTCTGATTAGCCCTTTGGGCAAGCCCTTCTCTTTCTGCCCTTTGACTGTACAGACCCCCTTTTGCACCACAAGATGGATAAAAGCTGGCTAACAGCCTGGAAAATATAGCGTCAGCTTAGTTAGTGCTGTGTCTCTTCCATCAGCTGGACAGATCAAACAGATATTGCCGGACAACTGATTTCTGTTAGCAAAGCTACTTTAATGCAGGTTTGCATCCCTCCTCCTTTATCCTTAGATAAATGGCATGACAGAAGGCAAAATTGCTTCCTGTCCTCCAAGAAAACCTAATGGGAGGAAAAAAATCGAATATGTTCATATCATTGCCAATAGCTGTATTAACTTCAGTTGCAGCAATATGTTCTGGATGAAAGGGACAAGAGATAAAAGTAAGCGGATATATTACCCCTCCATCTCACGCCAGATGGGCAGATTCTTTTCGCAACACGTTCTGCTGAAAGTAGTGGGCATGCCTGCAGCCCAGTAGCACAACCTCAGCGAAGAGCAGGGGTCTGATTCACCTTGCCAAGGCTGGGTGCCTACAACATAGATGTTAACCTCTGGGCAAGCTTTATATTGACAGGTCACCTCATCCTAAAGCAGACATCTGTGTCAAGTTGGATTGACCCCAGAAGCTTTCTTGGCTATGCAAGAAGTCTAGATGTGACATCCCTGTATAGACTTCTCCAAGAAATGTGCCCAAAGGTAGGAGAGATGAATGCTATTACAGGTATTAGTTAGGTAAGGAGTTAACGCTCAAAGATTAACCTGCGAATTTTGAGTACTGTCACTTATATCGAAAGATGGAACGCCTAAGAAGTATCCCACATTTTTTATTCCTAAAACAGAAATTAAAAAGTAAGTCTTCCCAGACTTTGCTTTACTAGTTTTGCTTCTGTTCCCTCTTACTTCTGGCTGGGACAGAAATAACTTTTTTTTTTTCTCATGGTGCCTAATTAACCTCTCTTATGATATCATTGCTTTTGATGATGTCAAGCAGTGAATGAATATGGCTTTTAATATCCTGGCGTTCCATGTTAGACCCAGAGATAGCCAAGAAACACAGGCAGATACAGAATGAGTTTAAAAACCTAATTGCGACTGTATTCTCAGACAGCAGCTTTCCGGCTCATGGTTGAAATAGGTTGACATGCTACACCAGTATTTTCCCGTGTGGAAAACCAGGGCAAAATAGTAGAGCTTGACCTGCCAGAATTTTTTTTTCCCCTCTTTAAATTCTAGATGTTCCTATCTTGCACTTCTCAAGTGCATTTTTACCCCGTCAGCCACTTCCCTTGTTGACAAACAATTTCACTTTTTTGTTCTTAGAAGAAAAACAATGGTCCAATTTCGCCCCAATTTAATTTCCTCTGAAACTGGAGAATTAATCCCAGGGGTGATTTGTGTCCAGTGACTTCCTGCTAAAAATGCGAAGTGTTTTCTAAGCTTGGACCACGATTGCTAAGAGCAACGGGCCAGATTCACCTTGGCATTGCTCTATTCCTGCACTGCCATAATAGCACTTTAATCAACAAGCAGAACTGGCATAAAGCACTGATGCATCAGGCCCATCACATAGAGTACACCCACTTAATCAGGTAATCAACTTAATCAGGACACTTCCCAAGGAACCAAATTAAGCCTAATGACACCAAGTGGCAAGGACTGCTGCTTAATTGGGATAGTAATTCTGCTTATGGTAATTGGGATGCCTGTAGGTGATTAAATGGTACTGAGCTAAGAAGAGACAATCTCTGTGATGCTCAGAGACTATCAGTGATTTGTCTTTCCTCAAAAGCCTCTGTCAACAGTGGATCAGCAAAACAAAACTTTTATAATCCTCTCGTTTGGGCACTGTTTGAATAGAGCAGGATGCAAACAGGAACAGAGCTGCAAAAGGGAAAAAAACCTATAGAGATTCCTCAGGTTAGTCTGAAGCTGAGACAAGGGCTAGTACCAACAAACAAACAAACATCAAAGCAAAACCAATAACTACTGGGAGATCTTTATCTGGGGGAGACATAACTTTCAGTAATTAAAAGCTACTTTCTGCCTGCCTTTTCAAACATGTGTGTAGCTGTGGGAGCGGGTGTTTCAGAGCACAGAGAGCAAAAGTGACGTGAAATGGCCGTACTCACACTCAGAAAAAGCGAGAACTTCTTACAAATAAGACCACATGTGTGAGGAGCAAAGGAGAGGTCACGGAACCCCTTCCCATAACTTCCTATCCTGATTTAGAGCACAGAAACGAACGATTTGCAAAGCACCAAGACAGAAATGGCTGAAACCCATAATTTAAAAATAGTTTTGTGTAGAAGTGACTTTTTTAACATCTCTAATCGCTATCCAGAGCAGGCTCGGGATGTTCTGAAGTTAAAACTTGTCCTTCCTTTCAAACAGCTGTTGAAATCACAAAGTTCATCACACAAGGCATGGAGGAATAATGTTTTCAAAATGCAGGGTCTTGCAGAGCACTCCATTTAAGAAAACATGGGGATGAAGTGCAGTTTCTTTTACACAGCTCATTTACTTGCAAAACTGCAGGACACCTTGGTGTGTTTTGCTTTTCTTCGTTCACTCTCGTAATGTCTGCCCAGCCACCAAAACTGCACAGATTCACGGCGTGCCTAGAACTCCTTCCTTCATGATTTTATGTCGAGATACGCCCCTGCGACTTTCTCCTGCTCACCCAGCCAAAGCACCCCCGCCTCTCCAGCATGTGTGTGTGAAAAGACAGTTTGGGGTATGAGGTTTCGGAGCTAGATTTTTGACTAAGCTAGATTTTTTGCCTTGTGGTGAGCTGGGGGTCGGCCTCTGCTCACAGATAACTAGTGACAGGACAAGGGGGAACAGCTGCAAGTTGCACCAGGGGAGGTTCAGGTTGGAGATTGGGAGAAATTTCTTCTCTGAAAGGGTGGTCGGGCATTGGAACGGGTTGCCCAGGGAGGTGGTGGAGTCACCGTCCCTGCGGGTGTTTAAGGAAAGGTTAGACGCGGTACTGAAGGACATGGTTTAGTGGTTAATAGGTGGTGGGGGGACGGTTGGACTGGATGATCCTTGAGGTCTCTTCCAACCTTAATGATTCTATTCTATTCTATTCTAAATTCTGGCTCCAGATTTTCTGTTGCGCATCCAGAAGCGACAGAGAGGGAACTAGGAGCTGTAGGAAATGACAGAAGCTGAGGACCCTGCACTACTTTTGCTTTTGACAGCTGCGATCGCTTCCTCGTAACCAGACCTCACCACAGAGGTGGAGGCAAGGAGCCACGTAAAGGATGCTTTTTAATTGCTTATAATGTAAACCCATGTGGATTTGCATGTGTACGTGCGCGTTACCTGGTTTTCATGGCAACCCCCGCTGTCATACCTACCCAGGGAAAACCTCGTGCTGCATTAATCATACTCAACAATTCTCTCGTCGTTGTGGCTTGCGGTGTCCCTTATATGCAATACTCCGCTTTCCTTTCAGAAAGGCAGATTTGTATCCTGCTACTTAGGTACTTTTTTTCTCCTGGGCTTTGCTATGACTCTCTTTCATCACGTACTTCATGACTCAATGTGTTCGATATAAACCTGTATGTTTTCGGGTAGGCTGTGCTTTTCATGACACTTAGGACTGACTATTATAAAGGATAACTCAGTCTTACCTCCATGAGCATTTAATCTACTTGTTCCTGATTTATTGCCTTGTCATGTTATTAGCTTCATTAAAGGAACGAAATGAGTGTGTGTGCAGTGTGAGAGTAGAGGGGAAATTCAGATTCCTGTTTGCCTTTATCCAGTTGCAGCAGTTCCCAGGAAAAGAACCGTCAATGGAAAAGCTAAGAGAATGAAGCCCTAAAAGGTGAATTCTGAAGTCTCTGAACCCCTCCAAATGGACAGATCTCTGTCCATTTGTGCTTCTCAGATTCAGTCTACCCAAACAAGGGTCCCCAGTGGACCACCAACATGGAACAGCTCTGACATGCTTCCAAAGCTATGGCATTTGTGTTTCCTGCTTCCTACTGAGCATTCTGGCAGGAATTTCCCCTTCATTCCCTGCCGGTTCCACCAGGCTCCAGGAAGCGGTCAACAATCGCAAAGGTTAATTGCTTTTAACAAAAATCTCCCAATACGGTCAGAGAGGCTGAGAGCGCACCACTGCAGTTGTGTTTGTTGGGAGATGCAATTTGCCACGCGACCTCATCGACTCAATGCTCCCGCTCCCTCCTTCTCTCCACTTTTGCCTGTTTTGCACCACGTCTGGTGAAGCCAAACTTGCACAGCAGTTGCTGGCGAGCCCGGCAAGATGACCCCCTCTCCCATTAGCACTTACAAAATACAATAAATAAATTCTAATAAATATATCTTCAAATCAAAACCATTTTGAGCTGCTTAACTGAGTGCATATCTAGTCCTTTGTACACATATTTGTACAAAGTGTTGCCTGTAATTTTAAAGATGCTTGCCTCGGGGAGGTTTCGTTTTTCCATTGAAGTCCCCTTGATTTACTGTACGCAATATGTTACAGCTTCCTTATTTGCTCCTTTGGGACAGTTACTGACAGTAAATCTCTATTAAAATATTCTTCCATATGGTTGCATGAAAATTTTATTGCAGTGAGCCTGAGGCTGAAGGTCACAGCTGAGTAGCTGCAGTTAAGTATTGCAGTCTATGGACTCTGAGGTACATCTGTTCTGGGAGCTGGCGCAAAATTAGAATTTTACTGTCAATAGCAGTTCTCCAAAACTAGTTCCATTTGTTTACCGTCGCAGGCCCGTAGCAAGGCAGTACCCGCCATGTACGTGTTACAGGCCGTCGTGGCTATATGATTTAGGTCTTTAGCTCTGATCCAAAAATTACAGAATCTGGAGGTCGCTGGAGAGAGTCCCTAATGTATATTTCATTTACGAGACATGAAAATTTAATTTTCTCTCACGTGATTTGACTCTATCTCTTGCTTACACGCTTTTCGGCAGGGGCTTCCGTTCATTGAAAGCTTTTCTGGGAGGTATATCACACAAACTTTATAAATGATACAAAAGTACAATTTTTAATCGACTACTTGCAAGCGAACGGCCAGCTCCAGGAACACATTACTGCTGCCCACGCAACTGGTCAAGAAAAACCCCGTAACGTTGGCTGGCCGCGTGGTTTGGATGCCGTCGACCTGCTGGTCAGTAGGTAGGGCTCCTGCTGTAGAAATGCCCACGATTTGTACAACTTGGAAAGCTGCTTGAAAACAACGTTGCACTGTGGAGGACCGCAGAGTATCAGGGTGTTAGATTGCTCTAAACATTACATTTAGCAATTGCCGCCAGGGTCAGCCAAATGTTAATCTACTGCTTGTATTTGTTTGAAATAAAAAAGGAAACATCTAGGCATATTTCTAAGCCCATCTTGTTTAGCAATGTGACATCTATCAGAATGGCTCCGAGCCAAACCAGGCTTTTCCAATATGCGGCGTAATTTGGAATTTCTAAAAGAGAAATCAAACCTAAAATGCATCTGTGATTTTAACCTACGTTAACAACATTTTTTAAAAGGTTACAGCATCCAGTTTGATGGCATTGTGGAAAACTGCCAGCCGAGAGATCCGAGAAGGTCAGGAATGGAGTGAATTTTTGAGACGCTAAAGCCTGTTAGAGAAATGCAGTAATTTGGAGCACAATCAGCAGAGCTCCAGTCCCCCGGCGACTCGGACTGGAGATGCCATAGAAGGGGATCTCACCACTGGTAGCACTTGTCCTGACCTTCTGGGACAGAGGTAATTTTATGAACGCAGCCACTAGACAGAAGAGCTGGCAGAGGAGGAGGTGGGGAAAGTGTGATTTATGTGGCCTATTCGCAGACGGTAATCTCCAGTGAAACTTGGATCACTGTTGCGAAGTAGTTTCTTGAACGAGGAGACGTGATGACTGTTTGCTGTCACCTTGGTATGTGCCGTACGAGCCATTTTCTGAATCAAAAGATGAACAACACTGCCTGCACGGCATCAGCCTAAATTCATAACGTTACAGTACATCTGGATGCAGGAATACCTTGGAAGCCGACAAGATTTCTTTTTAATTATTTTTTTTTAACAACAGCTATTTCTAGATTGATGTCCGTGCAAGAATGTACTTCTGCTGCAAGTACAGCATCTAAAACCAGGCATGGCATATACAGCAAATGTTGAATAGCTAGAATGTCGATTTCCAACCTTGCTATTCACTGCTGTCTTAAAATCTTGTGCGAGTTAACTAACCGTTAGCTCTCCACCGAAATCCCAACACATTTCCACATCCCGAACACAAATATAGCACACGGGGAAGTCGTCTCCCTTTTTGGTGGTCAAGCTATAAGGCATGAAGAGCAGTTTGGCTCGATGCCTCATCAAACTGCAGACAAAGATACCTTTGGAACTGGTGATCAGCTCTCCGATAGGATGTGACAGGTGGTGTCATCCTGACAATAACATGTCTCAATCAAAAGCAAGTGACTGTTTTGTGATGAGAAGGTGCCGTCTTTAAGCAATCGTCTGGCTACCAGTTACTGGTTCATTATGCATTTTAAACGACACAGAAATGTATCTTGCAGTGAAGACACCCATCATGGTTTAACAGGTAAGAGTTAATACTAATTAGATGTTTTGGTACTCACAGGCTTAATTAGTTCACTTGAATCTTATTTTTCAAAGTAGGACAGACATAAACTTGCCATAATATTTTACCAAAATAGACATGTACTATGAGGAAAAGAAACGAATTCCCCACAGCTCTCTCCCACGCCCTGACAAGCCGATAAAAATTATATTAGGTGATTAAATGTAGAAATAAAAAAAGGAAGCAGACATAATGATAAACTGTAATGAAGTTAAACAGCTGGCAGACTCCTTGGTGAATTTGCCACCTGATGACTTGTACTAAGATGCAGGCAATGCCCCCAGCTCACCGATCAGACGGCAGCCCCTGGTATACACACTGAACATCACCTCCCATTCAGTAATTGGCTTGATGGAAACTAGCTCTCTTGCTATAAGGACAGAAAACATTGATTTCATATCTGTGTGTCTGGGGAGGGAAAAAAAAAGGAATAACTTACAGTCCTCTAAAAAACCCACAGTAATGCAAGATTAATGCTCTTGAATGAATTCTGGCTAACTGCAAATTAATTAACTGGAGTCACAAACACCATTCTCATCTAAAAGACGTAAAGGCTTTGCTTCTCTTTACTTTGAGAGGAATGTGTTTCAAGTTTCGATTTTGAAATATAGGAACTGGTATCAGAAGAAGACCCTTCCCACTGAGTTCCAGCATAAGGCAAGGAAAAAGCAGCTTCTAAATTGTATTTTAAGGAAAGGAGGAGAACTGACAAGAGAGCCAATGTTATCACCACCTGATGTCCCACTGATGACTGAAATTCCTTTTCCATTTATTGTTTATAATAAATATCGGCAAGTCCAAAGCCAGAGCCATCCTCGCTCTGGTCACTGGCTGCGTTCCCGTCACTTAACATCACATCAGCACCACATAAGAACCCGCACCGCAGTCTTGACTCTGCAAAGCCATCCGCACAGACACTGTGTATAAGCACCTGTCTCGTCCCCAGGACTTCTCAAAGCTAAACACACATTTAAACGTTTAGAGGCTCAGACGTGGCTGATGTCTGTGCCTCCCGTGCTGCCTCCATCCCCACACACTTCGGGCCGCAGGAGCCTGCAGGCCTCTGTGCAAGCGTGTGTTCTGCGTAAGGTGATTGCAACACGACAGGATCTGTAACGGCTATTAACACGGCGTTACAAAGCAGACTCATGTCATCTTACAGCTACCTCCCCCAGCCGCCGGATACGGCTTTCTACTAACTTGGAATATACTGTTTGGTGTGAACTATGGGTAAACGCTGCTCTTTGCAGAATCTTTACAGCTAGCTCAGTACAAAGGTCTATGTTATTGTCTATGCGTATGTGTATCGAGCCCCTGTTTTCTCACTTCATCCGTGCATCTTTTGACACGTAACGGTGGCATAGGGGGCTGGCCTTGGAGAGGGGGAAAAGCCCCATCCTTTTTTAAAATTATCCACTTCATTAGGAATTGTCTTTCATTAGTTAAAGTGCATTTTGACGAAGAGGGATGGCTTCTCCTTTAGTATTCATCTTTGTCATATTAATGATGACAACGTCTCACAGACCAGCAGAGCGAGGAGCTTTGTTGAGTACCAGCAAACACCACCTAACAACTTTGTACCTTTCATTCCCTCTTCAAATTCCCATCCTCCATTGAAACAATACTAAAATATTCTCAGAAAACACAGTTTTGCCTCTCGACAGATTTTTTTTTTTCTTTAAGATTAAGCCTGCACTTCTCTTTCCTGCGACCTGCAGCTGGGAGAAGAGCTGAGCTCCAGCCAGTTTGTGCAGCAGAACAGGAGCCAGCCCCCACAAGTGGGACACTCCCACGCTTGACACAGTTTTGGTTTTCATCACTGAATAGGTTTCTTTTTTCCCTGCTCTAAACTCTTTGCAAATCCCCCCCCCTTTTACCTTACACTCCTTCTCATCTGCTTGCCTGTTGCCTAAATATTATTTTTTTTTATTTGCTTACATTTTATCTGCATCATTATTTAGTTTTCTTAAAAGTGCCTTTCCCCCCACATTCTGTTTCAAAATTTCTCCACTGCTCATTAGCAGGTCTCATTGCCTCTCACACCTTGTTCCTGACCCTTGCCCTGGCTCAGCTGTCTTCTCCTTTCCCATTCCTCACTTTCCTTCTCCACTTGTTCCCTTTTGCCCCTTGTTTCCTCTTGAGTGCCCAGGTCACCCTCTTCTCCCCGAATCAGGGCAACCGGCAGGGCTGATCCCTTTCCCCCTCACCCAGACATCTTCCCATGAGCGCAAAATACAGCAGAGGAGCCTTATACATGGGTATCAAAGCTTGATGCACATAAATAAAAGCAAGTTGGTGACTAATTTATTTTCTCAGTGTCTATTAAACACAGCTTAAACTGCCCTGGACATACTTAGGCTGGAAATTAGAAGAAGGTTTATAACCACGAGAAGAAAGACAGCCTCTCAGTAGGAGTAGTGAGGGCAAGAAACCTAAATGGTTTCAAGATGGAACTAGATAAGTGTTTGAAAGACATCATGTGATGTGGTTGCCTTCAACAGCAGGGGACAGGACTTGATGACTTAGGAAGTTCCTTTCAGTCTTAATTCTTATCTTCTTGTGTGGGCCAAAAGTCACCCACAGCAGTGTGCGGACGAGCCCTGCGGAGATGAGGCACAGGAAAGGCAGCCACAGGCCTCTGCCGGCTGCAGTGGCCTTCCCAGCTCTGGTGCGCGGTTGCTTCGCAAACTGGGGCGCAAAGGGAACTGGTAAGACTTGAGTACTGTCATGAAGCTCTCTAAAGCATGTTTCAAAAGGATGACAAAGTGCCTGGGCTGCTCGGATGTGAATGTAATGTGCTGTAATACCCTCTCTGCGTTCCTCCACAGAAGAGGATAGCAGCTAGGATCTTTGTTCCCATTTCTGAAAAGGTGCCTACCTTTGGTTGGGAAAACTCAGGCTCTGCAGCGGTCGCGGGATATTTGCTCCACGTACAAGGTTTCAGAGGAATTGACACACTGATCTATGAAGTGAAATTAAGCTAAAAAGTGAAATCCAACATAATCTGCTGGGTTCAGTCACACGCTTACTTGTAGAGAGGCTGCAGAATTAGGGCTTACAGTGACAGCCTGGGCACAAACTCACGGTTAACCACAACCAAGCCAGAAGAGCTCATCGAGGTACCTCCTCTCTGCTGAGCTGTCCCTGCCAGCACTCCCCATCACAAGCTCAAAATGTTGGCTTAAATCTTTATCAGAAGGTTGGTTTTAGCACCTTCAGCGAAAGAAATAGAAGCCGCTCCATTTGCCTCGCAATGGAGACAGGCTACCAGCACGCACAGACCCTCGCAGCAGCTCGGCTGGAAGGAGGTAACTTGTTAAGCCGTTTTAGCTCACCTGCAGGTGCTACCAGCTGGGGATGACACGGTCAGCAGTGATGCTTGGAGGGCGGGTTGACATCTGTGAGTCTTCTAAGACCTCCATAATACAACCCACAAAGCCCTGTCAGACCAGCTCTGCCTGTCATTTATTATTTGCTCCTTTGCCTGAAGCTCCTTTTGAAGCCTTAAAAGCTTTTGTTTTTGATAGTAAAAGGACATTTGTGCCTTGCCTGTGGAAACGTCAGGCCCTGTATTGTTCGGTCCACAATAAAATACATGTTTCAGTTTGATTTATTACTCTCAGTTTACTTTGCCTTAAGTTGGCAGCATTTCCTGGTTTGGATTTTGCTGATGGCTTTACAGTTCCTTTTTCTGTATTAGGGCAGCCAGTTTTATGTTTGTTATTCCAACTCCAGGACTATATTCAAAATGACTAGGAGTTGTAGTGTTTGAGATCTGATTATTTACAGCAATGTCTCTACTTGTGAAGGCATTTCCAGTAGAAACTGTCTGAAAGCGGACACATGGACTCAATTGAAGACATGTTTTTAAAGTTACTTGTCAGAGGAATGAGTCCTTCTGACCGCTTAGGAGCTTATAAGGGTTTGCTTTTTTATAGTCAAATTGTATTTAGTCAAAAACCCCCACAACACTGAGCAGGTTTAGACAAGGCAAGCCTGCCATGTGAGCAGCCAACAGGACAGCCAGGCCCAGGCCTCCCTCCCCAGGGCAGGGGGGCTGTGCACAGACCTGTCACCCACCCATCCAGGGCCGTCCTCTGTCTCCCTCTCCTGCCAGCTGAGCTGCATAAACAAGTCCATGAGCTCCCTATGGCAATGGCTGGCATGGGTTAGAGCTATTCCCTTCTCCCCTGTGGATGTCTCTCAGGTGCTTACAAGCCTCTCCACAGCCCACACAGCACCCATGGGTACAGCACTAGGCTGGGTGGGTGAGATTTTGTCCTGCTTCCCGAGTAAAATATTTTGTTAAGTTTCCTACCTGCAATGCAGGAATGAAGACACCGGGTTGCATGCAGGTGCCTTGAGATCTGCAGCCTGGCCCTGACGTTTCCAAAGGAGGTGAAGCACCCTGAAATTCTACCTCAAGGCTCTCAAGTCTGTCGCTGTATTACCATTACCTTGGTAAATACAAAAGCCTAGATAAAATCTAATGAAACACAGCCAACGAGGTCCTCAGAAGAAAATAAGAAACTCAGTGGAACAGCTGGCTGGATCTAAGTCCAATAAAAATGAGGCATATGCAAAGTTTCCAGGCCAGCGCAGGAAGATTTTCCTACCAAGGCAACATGTGGGATTGCACCTTTCTGAAAATGTGAGGGAAAGTTCATTGAAGGAAGATTATTTGTTGTTTGTCTTTATGGGCTTTGAACTGTTTCCTAAAGCTGTCTCTTCAAAGTGCTGTTCCCTCTGAGTCCTGCTAGAGTCAATGGGAATCAAGAGGGCAGGAGATAGGGCCCCTGTAGTGAAACCCATTAAAATAATCTTCATGCTGGCTGGCAAATTCCTGAAGTCATGGGACACACAGCCAGGAAAAGGCATAAATCCTTGGACACATAGATAGAGTGGCCGAAATTCAAATGGATACCAGAGTTGTCAAAACACTCCCAGCAGACTTGGGACGGAGCCAAACCAGATCTCCAGCCTTTTCACTCCCAGAGTGAGTAGATGGCACAAATCTCACAACAAAACTTCCCAAACTCTCAGAGCACTCATCTCCCAGCGAAAACAAACACCAGACCTAGGCAGAACAAGATTCCCTTCACGTTAGGCTTTAATAACTGCATCTTTACGCACACCATAAGCACACTTTTCTGTGGACCAAGGAAAGAAGGAGCAGAAGCATGGTGGCAGGTGTATCTGCCTTATTTTCCATCCCCTTTTCTTGGTTGGCAGATTATGAACTACATTTAACATTTTGCTTTCTCAATGACACACTAAACTTGAAAGAGAAAATGGCGAAAAGCATTCGAGTGATCCCCAAATATATTTCACGTCCACTGAAAAATACGAAACCATACTGCTTCGAGTCACAGAAAGCTGTTTTAACCACGTTGGTAACAAAACCTGCCGTATCTGGACCGGCTTTAGAGCAATAGGTCTGGCAGCTTTCCTGGGGTTCTTTCAGTTTAGATTTGATCAACAGGCCATAGCAACTCCTTCGAGTTATTTTATATACCACGCACAGTAAATCACTCGGAGCCAACATATCAATGACACAATTGACCATGATAACTCCTTTGGAGCACTTACAGTTTATCACACCAATGGGGTTGTCACACGCGCTTGCAAAGCCTGTGAGATAAACACCTGTGTTTTACAAATCCCTGACTGCACAAGCTCGTGGCCATTTCGGAAATGCTGTAACTTACTTGATCCTCATTATTTACCATCCTGTTAAGTATCTGCTTGATGAACTTCTAGCTGCACCACACTGCCTGAGAAACTGAAATGGGATTACCATTTTAGAAGTCAATACCACCTTTAGAGGGATAAGGAAGTGTTTGCCGTTGTCAGGATTTATTATTTATTCTGTGGTCACATCTTGGGGTCATGAACAAGAGACTTCCTTCACTTGCAGTTGAAATCTTATCCTGAAGCATTAATATGCTGCTTTTTCACATTCCACGCTTACTGCTTAATTTGATTTCAAATGGTCTATGTTACTATGGTTCCACTGAAGTGAATGGAAAGAGTCCAATTTACACCATATAAGAAGTTGGCTCCTCGCCACTGAAAAACAGGCAAAATTAAACTTCTCAGAAAGAAATTTATCACCACACTCTTAGCCCTCGAAGATAATGTACCTAGTGACAAAACTGTAACTGTGTTATTAGGAACAGCGTGACACCCTGTGTGAAATCCGGACAACAGCATTTCGGAGAAGAACACGGGTCAACATTTTTGGTGCGTAACACTTGATACGAGATTGACTCCCGGATTTCCTTCAGAAGCAGCTTAACTGGCACTGCTCGTGAACACTTGCAGATCCTGCCCTGCAAACTTCCACCAGCCCTACCTGTTACCTTGCCATATCAGACCATTTCAATCTATCACCTTAAATACAGATTGCAATGTCTAACTTTGGGTGCCCGCTTTGAAGAAACTTCATGGTCTGAAGCTTGAAACAAACAACTGACAAATGTAAACATGCTGTAAATACCACAGTCTGTAATCTTGCCTTCCACTTTTATTGGGACTGAGGACAAGGAAAAAAGACCCCGGTATACTCAATACTAAATTGATACACATTTATATTAACATAGCAGGAAGCCGAAACTCCAGGCCAAGCTGTTGTCTGTCTTAAGTAAAAGCATCGCGTCAGCAATTCTGTTTACTCAATCCAAGGCTGCTTTCATTTCTTGCTTGTTTTGCTATATATTTCTATTGAGGGAACACTTTCTCAGCAGCTTTTAGTCACTTCTTAAATGCATTTTATGAGGAGACAAAGTCAAATCACTATTACTTAATTAACACAATTGTGAAGACTTCACTCCAGCTACACAATAGCTCTCCTAATCTTGCAGAAGGATGCATGACTTCATTATTGAGTATATTGTTTCCTATAAACATATAAAACCCCTACAATAACAATCCCATCAGCTGAAATGAAGTTATCTGAGAACAGAATTAAACTCTAAATGACCCTTTGCTCCACTCCATAGACCCCTATTAATAATTCTAATCTAATCAGTGTGGATAAATGTACTGTTGCAGCCTATGCCAGGCACTCTGCCAGGAGGTCCTACTGCAGTCCATCTGATTCATTCCAGCCCAGAGCTTCTCTGGAGAAGATGCATCTTGCACAGAGAGGCCACTGGCTGACTTCCTCCTTTGTTATCTTTTAGTGGCAAAGTCATGTCCTTGTAACTGATAGACACTTTTCTTTGTAAATAACCCTGGAGTGACTGATAGAGCTTTTGCCAGACAAAGCCTGTAAATAGCTAGGCATTATTCATGCCAGGCCTGAGAACACTGTGTCACGGCTGACAAATTTATGGTAGATATGAGCTCACCTCTTCCACAAATATATACTTTCCCAGCAAATTCATCACATGTTTTAATGGCTCCATACTGAATTTGTCAGCTGTCTGTCCCTGCACATTGTTTCCTTTGGATTCCTGTCAAGGATTGTTTGTTAAAATCATCTCCCTCTTCCATCCTTCAGCTGCTAGCCCCAGGAAAGATCAATGATGACATATCTATTGATAATATTTTATATTCAACTATTCGGATCATAAATCATTTTAACAATGCTGATATGTTTATTGAGTGTCTGCTGGCATTGCAATTATACAGAATGTGATGTCACCCTAAATCTTGGCTCTCTTGGATTGCTTTTTATTTCTTCCTTCCCACTCCCACCCCACTTCATAATTAAAATATGTCACTTTTTATTTTTGCATTCCCACTTTAGAAGCAGTGAGAACTTTGGCATTTTAGGGAAGGTGCGGAGTCCCAGGGCCTCAGCCTCCCATGAAAACCAAGCACGCAAAAGCATTTCCCAGCAGTACGTGAAGACACTGCTTCAAGTCTGCACAGATCCCGGGCGGAAAGCCGGTTGGAAGCAGGGAACAGCAGGAGGACACCACTTCCGCTCTCTGCCCTGACTCGGCAAATGGAGCAGAAGACCCTTTGCACAGAGGGAGCTGACTCTACCATTCAGCTCTGTACATCACTTGGCCTCTCAATTTATGACCACAATGTCCTGCAGTTCCAACATTTCTAAAAAAAAGAGATCTAGGGCTTTGCGATGTGTTTAAGACTGTTTCCCCCTTAGCGAGCTTCTGTTATGTGTACCCAAAGAGAAGAAAGAGAGTGTTGGCCAGCAGGAAAAGTCACATTTGTTCCTTGAATGCAAAATGTCATCATTCATTAGAGAAGACTCGAAAGTAGAATTTCTTCCAAAAACAGACAGCAGGAAGGATTTACACTATTTCATCAACCTGCTAATTTTACGGGCTGCCTTTTTTCTTTTTCCTTTTTTTTTTTTTTAATCCTGTATACATATAGCATCACAGAATGGTTTGGGTTGGAAGGGACCTCAAAGCACATATAGTTTCAACCCCCCTGCCATGGGCAGGGACACCCTCCACTAGACCAGCTTCCTCAAATGCAGGAAGACTGATCTGGTATGTGTGAAAGATTTTTACAAATGCATAAACACGAAGGTGAAAAAAGCCTAAAGCAGTTTTCGTTGGGATGTGTATTTTCCTTTATGTACCAAGATACACAGAGCTGATTTTGTCATTACCAATGATGGGATCCACCTCTTAAAGTATGTTTCAAATATGCAGCCAGCTACCTCTGAGGTGTCCCACTAATTTGAAACTTTTATGATCTGCCTTCACAAGCCTGTAAAAAAGGACCAGAACTCTGATGAGAATTTCAGGCCGCATAGAAATATATTGAGAATAACAGTTTTTCCTGTGGTATATTGGCACATCAACATGCCGATTTAACCTTTCTCATGGCTTTCCAGAATGCGCTGCATCTAAGGCCAGATTCAAATTTCATTTATCCCAGTATAATTTCACTGTGTCAAAGGATATTACTTGAGATTTACATAGACTGAAGCAAGAACACAGCCTGGTCCTTGATTTGAGCTAGTAATGGGCCGAGAAAAGAAGAGCAGATCTGCCAAAAGGGGAGATATTTAGAGCTGTAGTGAAATCTGGATTGCGATCTGGCTTCTGGGTTTGCGAGGGACGTAGATACATTTACTATTCGGATTTCAGAACACATCTGAAAGTCTTAGGAGAACAAGTATCACAGACAAGCAAAAATTCCTGGTGGATAATTGCACTTTTGCTTTTGCAAGTTGCCTTGTTCACCCTGTAAATGTTTGAATGAATCTTGGCCGAGCCTCAATTTTTTTTTAAGAAAACCCCCAGACCAGACTACTTTCATACATTCTCTGGCTTTTTGCAAACATTTTATGGTTTCATAACTCTGAAAGGTATTTTTCTGTTTCCAGTGCTTCCATTTTCCTTAGCACTGAAGGCTGAGATACCTTATATCCTCTTCATCCTTATCTTAATGGAAATTCTGGTAAAGAAGAGGGAAGTCAAGCCTTTTCCATTAAGAATGCAGAAGAAACACACTACTTACAGGGGACTTAGCCTAAATTAGACTGAAGTCAAAAAGAAACTCTCCAACTTCTCTGGCCTCCAAACAACTGTACATTCCATTATAATGACTGCAGGCATAAATCATCCCTGAGTTATGCCTGTCAGATAACCCGCTAGATATCTACTTAGCCCCATGCGCGCAACAACCTAATTTATGTACACACTTTTCAGTACCTTGTGTATATAGACAGATGACAAAACTTGATACATAAAATTATAATAATCATGGTTTTTACTCTAAACTGTCTCCTGCTGTCGTGTGCAAGCAGAGGCCAAACATTCCTATCTGAGGTGGGCTCCTAGATCTGATCGAGTTGCTAGGCACTGTGAAGATACGGTGGGAACAGGCAGTCCAGGAGTTCAAAATGCCTCAGAAAAGGTCACAGGTCCACCTAACTTTGGGCAGTTAACCACAACACCCACTTCAGAAGCCTAAATCTTCTTAAACTGCCTTTACGATCAATGAAGAGTCACGGCTTGTTCTGTGACGGTGATTTATTCTATTTGAGATCCCCTTTCTGTTCCCATTATAGAGGTGCCTGGGATTTAGGCACACTTGGTAGTGCAAAAAGTGAGATGGGATGAGTTTACACGTGCGCGATAGTCAAATGTAATTTATAGGGATATTGATGCCTAGATACATGTAAGGCTTTGAGACACCTGTCATGTCTCCTTTTGAGCTTGTAGCCCTAAGTATGTTCAAATCTGCTTGCATCCAGGGTTCTGCTCAGAAAAAGGGTGCTGCTTTTCCAAAGGGTCTTTAAAGAAAAAAAAGAAAATCACATGGATGCCAAAGTTTGGCTCAGACTCACCCCTAGGTACTGCCTTGGCTCCGTTCTCACTTACAGAGATGATAATCAGGAACCGATATACTCGTGCCCATTTAAAACCTGACTGAGATCAGGAACAAGCCCAGTACACTTATCTAACAAAATAAACTGAAAAGCATGAAGAAAAATGTTAACAATGATGATACATCCTTGCAAGTATATTTGATATATTATTTGGCTATCCTTATTATCAGGGGAATGCAAACATCTTGCTCACCACAGATCCCAGAATATTTCAAGCACGAATGGGGTATTGTGTTTGGTTTTTTGCACTTTTGGGCAGTATTCTGCATGGAGTCATAGCAAACCCAATTCTCCAAAAGACGGGGAGAAACTTAATATCCCCAGCAATTGTTTATACCCATTTTAGCTTATTCTGCTAAACTTTTCTGTACCAGTGGAGGTTTAGATATTGCTAATGCTTTTGCAGTTTAAAACATAGGAGTGACCGGGAGGAGGGAATTCATTCCCACATTCACTGAGCAATAAACTGAAGCACGTGCACTTGTACGATACTTTTGCCAATTCCATTATTTTATATACAAAATGTCATTATGTTCCAAAGTATTATCATTTCCTTTTTTCCCAGACAGTGACTGTCTGTAACACGCTGTTTTGGAAGGCCTCCCTCCCTGATTCTGGGTAGTCCTTCGTTTACAGAACTGTTTCTCACCACAAAAAACAAAGAAAAAAAAAGGGGAGGGGAAATCCAGGCATACAAAATCCCAGGCATTGGCCACCTATTAGCTTTAGCTTGGTTACTGATCTTCGCTGGTACATTTTCCCAGGAACAACGCTCTAGAGGAACCGGCTATCTTTACACACTGGGTTATCTTATGGATCTCAAACAACTGCTCGTGAATGGGCTTTTCCACCAGGACGCAAGCTGTGTTTTATTTAACTCGATGTATATTTATGTGACAGAATCTAACCAAGTTGGACTTTGTGCCATAACCGTAATGTTTGCACAGTTACACCTGGGGAGGAAAGCCCTCCCGCCGGAGTACTGACAGGATGCCAGTGGCAAGAAAGTTTACATAATAAAATCATGGTTTAAAGCACTTACACATCTGTCAGTCGAACAGTGATGACATTCCTCATTTACAAGCACGATACACAGCTTCGGCTGCGAGTAAGAGATTAAGGATAAGGCCAAATAAGAGCCCCAGTAGACAGAAAACAGTCTGTTTTATTCCATGCCCCGCTTCCTCCTCCAGCAAGGATCCAGAAGGGCACTTTGCTGGGAACGTGTCTTCTACATGGCTTTCTGGATGGAGACATGAACGTGTTCTTCTCATCATCCAGCGTGGCCAGATGTGAGCTAGTTCACACAGAAACAGCAGCCGCAGAGCGGTGTTTAGCATGGCGCCGGGCCCACAAGCACTGCAAAACACTCCTTAATGCAGTCAGTGACTTCCATACAGATTTTGGCCGCCTCCTTCTCCCTTTCATTCTCTCCCTCCCTTGATGGTGAAGATTTGCAGCCCAGAGGAAGGTGACGGAGCCACAGGAAGGCGCGACTTATCTCTACCTTGGCACCAACATCAAGGAGGTCTGATGTTCAAATAAGCATAGAGCAAGAACAGCCTAGACTCCAGCACCTGCACATGGATCCAAGAGCAACGCTGAAGGCTCCTGCTTTTGAAACTCTTGGCTAGAGTCGATGCCCCTTCCTTCATCGAGCTGGTGTCAGACCCCTACAGTCAGTACAGGCACCAGCGCACAGAGCCTCAGGAATAAGCTGGTTTTCTTCTCTCCCAGCTGCTGAAGAGAGTGCCAGAAACAAAGCTACTCGCAGGGGCAGAGGATGAAGAGCAGGAGATACAGACAGAAAGACGTCAGTTTTCTTACTGAATGGAAGGTCAGTGTTCTTACTGAATGGAAGTCTCAGGCAATAAAAGAGGGATGTAGGAAAACACCATGACTCACTTGACTGGCCAAGCTCCTCTGAATCACCACCTTGGGGAGGTGAAAATTTGCACTGCAGGAGCTCAGGGGAAACCCACCTGGCAACTCAGCCCACTTTTTAAATGGTAAAGTAAACGTGTCTGGTGCTCTCAAACCTTCGTGGCCAAAAGAAGGACAGAGAGGGGAGAGAGACTCCAGGAACCCAGAGCAACGGAGCACAGCGACAGCGAAGGGGCGAGTGCCAAGATTACGCTGCGGACTTTCTTTCTTTAATGGATCCCTTCCTCGCTCACCCCGATCAAGACAGCTGGCACGTGGTATCTGGGAGTGCAGATGGATCAGCAATGTCAGACGTGCAGCTGTGCATATTTAACACACAGGGATCTTATTATCTATTTGCCGGCTAGCCAGCAGCAGGCTGATTTTGGAGGCGATTGCTCACAGTTGTAGAGAGAGAAAAATAGAGAGTAGTCCACAGTCATTAATCTTACACAACAGGCTGCACAGTGTTAGAGCCAAAACTGCTACTCTCCTGCATCTGTCCCTCCCACTAGCCCTAAATCACTGCTTCTCAACTCCTTTCCATTACCAAGAAGAAAATTGTCTGGGTTGGAATTAGATACCGCAACAGCACAAGCAGCCCCGCTGCACGAAACCGCTGCTACAGATTTTTACCGGTTTCAGATCCTGAACCAGCCTTTGGTCTTACCATTGACCGGCCAGTGGGAAAGAAGGAGAAAAATGGGGCGTTTTGATGCTGGTCATTGCAATTTTCAGGTTGGGAATCAATTTCAGGCTCACAATAAGGTCCTCTTTTGTGGAGCTCTTTTCCAGTACAAATTGATTGGTACCAGAGGCAGAGGTACACTACACATACAATCATTCAACCCTCCCTAAGCAAAGTCATAAGGTTTGCACGCTTTGGGAAGTGTGTTTTAGAAGACAGAGCTTTTAAACTGCCTGCTTACTGAGAAGACCATGTTTGTCTGAATGGTAGCTGGCCACGTCAGGTTTGCTGTAAACACTTACGCACGCTCAGATGATGCATTAAAAAATGAGAGTGTCAAACTGTAACATATTTAACTTCATTATCTCATGTGAAAGATGTTTTTATTTCTAACGCACGACTGGCTATAGAAAAATCTTCTCTACCAGGAAACAGCATCAGGGCTGGAGAAACAAGGGGTACTGTAAAATGGTCGCAGTCCTGAAAACATTCCGGATGTTTCCCAGTATCATTGAAACCAGCCATACCTATAGGAAACCCCCAGAAAAACGGGGTGGAGAAATCAAGAACTTTGCAGCTGAAAGTGAGATGCTTTCAGTGAAAACAGATGACTTTGAAGAAAAAGAGCAATTTAGAAATTAAAAATATGGGTAATAGGAGGTAAAGCTTGGGTCCACTTGCAACTATTTGAACCTTTTCAGTTTTTTCATTACAAACTTGTTCCCTTACACACAATGTACGAGCAAAAGCCTTATCTCCCACCAAACACTTACAGTCCTAACTCAAAAATAAAAAACACTACTGAGAGAGAGAAGTGCAGCAAGAGACTTGGTGCCTGTGAATTGAGGCAGCCTTAAGCCACGTCCATCCGTGGAACAACAGAACGTTTGTGATTTCCCTCAGCTCCCCGCCAAGCACCCAACCTGCCTTATCAAGACTGAAACTCAGCATCACCAGAAAGGTAGAAGGAAGAGTGACAATAGCCGACGGATGTAAGGAAGGTGCAATGAGGGAAAGCTTTACTGAATGAAAAAACTAGCTTGAAAATAGCCAAAATAAAACCGCAAGGATTTCGTACGGAAACTGAATCAGGAAGAAAGGAGTTTGGAGGGATTGAAGCAGCCCTTGACAATGGCAGACTTCCTGGACTGCAGGAAAGCTGGCCTCATTGAAAAGAATGTGATTAAATAACTCAGACTTTAATGAAAAGATTACGTTTCACTAGAAAGGAGCAAAGTCTCTGAAAGACTCCTTATCAGCCTATCCTGCACAATGAAGAAGAGGTCAGATTCAAGTGGTACATTAGTCAAATAATACCATCTGAACATCTACTTTCGGCTCACTCTTTCTGATGAAGGCCATGGCCAATAATTGCTAATGGATCAGAGAGGTTTATTTGATGGGGACCTGATATTCATTACAGCAGACGCTGGCATGGTTAATTGATCAGAAGGATAGTAAGTGAAAGAGTTACGCTAAAAATAATGGCGTTAACAGAGTGATGTAAATGTGCTATTGGTCAGCATCATTTCATAATTAGGTCACTTAGGGAGACTTCTGGGTCACTGATGGTGGAACAGCAGCCAAACCCACCAAATATGCCTGCTGTGACAGATGCCCAAGTTACTGTTGTGCATAAGCACTACAGGTGCATGGGAAGAAACAGACCTTACAGCCTATAAATATTTTAGCCGTGGCAGATGAATAATAAATTGGTGAGAACAACATAGTGACATGAACTCATGTGAAACTATACCACACACTGTGAACAATATGGCCAACTGCATTAAGACAGGACATTTTAAAAAACATCCTTAAGAGCTGGTCATCAGTCTTCTTGATCCCATTACACAGCTACCTAATATCTGGCCTAGATACAGACGATGCAACCAGGAAAATCCAAGATGCCGTCTCTCTGCGTGAAGTAAAACTAGAAGAATCTGCTTCCGTGCTGTTGTTCATCAGCTGCTAAACTTGCAGGGAGCAAATATGGCAGCCCCATGCACTAGAGTCAATAAAGGTAAGGGAATAACAGCGAGGGAAGACACAAACCAGCAAGAGTAACAACGTTCAAATATGAAGTGGAAAATATAAAGTCCACATCTTTTCAACTTCTTCCAAACAAATGAGCCCACAAATATTAATTTTTACTACAAACCAACAAAAGAATTAGAAAATGCCCAAGAACTTTCATCCTCAATCTTGGAGCATGCAGATAACATGGAACTTAAACCTGAACCAACCCAGGCCGTTTTGATGTTATGAAATCAAATTACTACTAATGAAGTCCTGGCAAAAACAAATCACCCCTGATTTTCCTGTTAAAGAAGGGAATTTCAGAGCCCCAGGGTCTAGGTAAAATAGATCTGAGATCCGAATCACTCTTCTCATCTCAGCTTCTTTCAAAGCCAAACCTGAACATACAAATTCTTATGACAGCCACCACCAGTGCCATTAGAAATAAAGAACATGTCGATTCTGAAATGATAAAATGAGACTTTGCCACCCACTCAGGGTAAAAAATAATCTCCCTTCCCAGCTGGAAAAAAAACCCCATTCTGCCAATCTGATCACCAATGAATTGTTGGCTGTGCCAAAAAGCATACCGAGATTAGCCAGAGCCTTTCCACTGCCTCTGCCTGGCTTCGGGTCAAGCTTGTCCTGGCCAAACCCAAATTCACAGAAATGAGCTACAGGTAGACAACAAAGATGTCAAGCAGAGGAATATAATTATAGGGACTTTTCGGAAATCACTAGTTAGGCCAAATGCCTTTTCCCCCTGGCTCTCAGATTATAACTCATTGATTTACATTGGAATATTATTTAATTAGATCAGCACCAAATGACTCATTGTATTTTGTCATTTTAATGATTCTTTATATTTCTCCAGTTTGATGGGTTAATCACTGCCTATCAGAGTTTATGGCCTCTATCTTCTTTATTGTGTTTTGCCTCCCATCAGCTATCCAAGGTGATGTGAACTTTGTGCTATTGACTTTTCTCACTCCTCTGGGGAGGTTGTCATGGAGAATTAAGCTATTGACAAATCAACAGCCAACGTGCTGAACTCCTTCCTGCACGTCATCGTTAGGAATGTGGGAACCAGCCAACTTGCGGGTTGTGCAGAACCCAAAAGGGTCTACCACATAAAAGAAATCCCCAAAACCTATGTATCAGAGTTTGCTCTCATTTAAAGCTCTGCAAACCTGGAATAAAAGAAGGATTTCATCCTGTAGTTTAACAAAGTCTTTTTAGAACAAGTTCAGGCAGCAGAATGAAATGAATGAATTTCAGGCTCCCTCCGATAATTTTAATCTTCTCAATAGACACAGTTTTTGTTTCCAGGAGCTGCTGTCTTCATTAGGTGTGACTGAGCAAATGAACTAGGCAGAGATAATTAATACAGTGCTAACTGCAAGAAGTGATGAATAACAATTATTTTTCAAGTGCACTTAATAAATGTTAATTTGCTCCTTTTTCTTCTTATTATTCCAAAGTGTGGGAACTATTCTTATCATCTAGATAATTAGTCTGTCAAAAATATCTAACTTGTGAGTCAGTACAGTATCACTCCTTAATACGGAACCTCCCATTATTATATAAAAAAGATATAAATTGATATAAAATATTTCTGCATGACTAGAAGGTAAAAAACGACGACTTATTTACTGAGATGCGATGGGTGAAATGGGGATTTATTCTGGTTCACATTTCAAAGGCTGCCCTTCCTTCTTAGCTGGCCTGACTTGCTAACAACTTTTGTGGATATGGAATTCACTGGCAGGTTTGGTTTTAGTTTGTTGCATTGTGGATTTGTCCAGGGGCAAAAGTTATTCCCAAGCACGCCTCTGCTTAACTGAAAATAGGTCTCTTAATGTACCATTAAATATACCTCTTTGTGCTCCCCCTCAAATGTTTTCTCAAATTTTAATGAAAATGTAATTTCAGAAATGTTTTCTTCCCAAAGCTGTTCTGCTGCCAAGTAGTAAAAATAAGTCCAGCTTCTTGTTGTTGCTGTGGTTGCTGTCAGAGCAAATGATGAGCCAAGGAACTTGCACTATATGTTCTATTTCCATTCCCCAATGGAGAGCTTTAGATAAGCTCCTCCAACCAGGGTTATGGAGACGGTGCCAGGAAATGTTGTGGGAGCTGGAGGGAGTGCTGGACAGTCTAGAAAAGCAAAGGAAAAAGCTTCAAATTCCAAACTGAAGCTTTGCAGATCCAAGTCAACTCCCTATTTTTTCAATGGCATCATCTACTGCTTAACTTCAGGCTTGCCATATGAAAGTAGTCAGTTCTCTGTTTGTTTCTCAGTAGCACTGGTTATGCCAGAACTCACCCTTTTTCCTGCTTTAAGTTAGCTGCAGTTTGCACAGTCCCTTCTTTCACGTCAACTGATAAATCAGTCAAATGATCAGATCACTTTTTTTTTTAATGAACTGAATTTACTTTTTGACAGCTGTGCTCCATTCCCCTCCTCCTCTTTTGTAGATTGCAAATACACTTAAATTATTACTGTTACAATAATGCAGATCCAGTAGGAGTGAGACCCCTGAGACCTTGCATCAGCCAACTCTATTAATTAAGCTATATGGTGCCATGCAGTGAAAACTTAAAGCTTGTCATGGTTGTGACCTCTACGAAAAGAATAGGACTTTTAGAGTAGATTTGACTTTAGACACTAAAAATTAGCTGTCTAAAAATAAGGCAAGCTGAGCTGGTAATCTGCATTCCCAGAACAGTCTATGCAGACAGAAAAGGCCCTTACAGAGAAAAACTTGTGTGTCTAAGATAAGCGGATGACCCACCAGGTTTGATGTATCTCCAAGGAGACTAATACTATTATTTCTATTATTATTAGTTTGGGGTTTTTTTAACTCAGTAACTCCTGCAGAAGTGTCACTAGACTGAGCGGTCAGCATTAGCCTGGAAGCCAGTGTCAGACAGAGGCAATCACGGCACAAGCGCATACATGGGATAAACTTGGTGATGCCAGCCTGTAATGTTCCTATTTTACTAAGAGAAAATAGAGTATCTTTTTAATAAGCAGCTCAACAACTTCTCCTAGTCTTGCTCTCTGTTCATTTTGTATCTATTTATCTTTCCCTATTCCCTTTCTACATTTCTTCACCACCTTCCTTTCTTCTCTGCTCACAATATCCACTCTTCCTTTGCTGATAATTATCTCCTGCACAAATATAATCTCTGAAGTTATTTTGTCAAAACCAAAACAATCCAGATGCTCTGAAAAATGTTTGAAGACATTCTTATATGAATAAAGTAAATGAATAAACAGAATCTGAGTGGGAAAAGAAAATAAAACTAATAAGCTGCATGACCAACATTGCCTTGACCTCTCCGAGTACATCCCTTTGCCCAGATTGATCTATAAGGAGTCCCACGGAATTACCAAGGGAACGTTTTCATGGGACTTTCTGTATCAGTCCCTCACCCTGCCTCCATTTCTGGTTTTTCATACTCTCATCTCTCCAAAGCAGTGCCCATGGGCTCCTAAGCTTGCTCAAAACTGAGAGCAAAATGGAACTCTGAATTTATGGAAGGCCTTTGGAAGCAAAGACAGCTGAAATCCCCGTGAGAAAGTCTGATGTTTTGACATTGGCTTTACTCCTGAACCAGGGTGAAAAAATCAGAATATCTTCTCAGAGAAAATTCAGATTTTATTATGTGAACAGGAGTCTCAAGACTCCCTGTGAAAATACAGCTGCAGAGACCTCCACAGAAGCCAGGGGGGTGCAATGCAGGAGAGAAGAGAAACATGAATAACCCAAAGTAACAAGTGCTGGGAAGTCAAAACAACCAACAGCTCCCTTTGAGTCCAAAATCTCTCAGGATGTGTGAGGGTTCAAGTAGAGCCAAAAGCTAGCACTAATCTGACCCGAAAAGAAACATATCACTTGACATATACAAAATTAAAACAAAATCAGTTTTCCTTCAGATTCTTCACTGAGACTTTAAAACCAGAAAGCACTATTTTCTGAAACGACAGTCCACTCTTATAGATAAAGAAATATTTCACAAAATTCCGTAATGAGAAGTCCCATCTCCAGTTTATGTACAATTCAAATACGGCACCCCCAAATCCATNNNNTGCTGCTGAACAGACCCATATAGGATCAGGGGGAAGGGGGATGGAGAGACTCTCCCATTCAGTTCAGATGACGAGTTGTGGAAGTTCCCAAGTTTATTAAAAGCTCTCCTTCAAAGGAGCACGTGAGCCCTAACTCACATCCAAGTGACAGACTTCGACTGACTTCTCTGGGAGTTGGGCAGCCCCAGATTTGTGCTTATTTAAATGAGCGCACACACAAAGAAAGTATTCAACTGTTTTCTTTCATGTATGAAATAATACGCGGTAAAAGACCACCATTACCAAACGGATTCATCTGTCCCTTTCACTTACTAGTCAGTGCAAATCTAAAGCCTTCATCTTCACCTCTTTGACCTACCCTGTGGGTTTGTCTCTGCCTCACTATTTGGAGAAGAAGGGACCCCTGATTAAGAAGTATGTTGGGACATCAGTCAACAGAGAGCCAAGGGTCTCATTTCCTCCTGCATTAATATCTCGCTAGTGTTAATTGCAGTTATGGGTGAATAGGCAATATCGGAGAACAGAGGATGTGAGTGCTTTGCCATTACTGATTACCTCACATCACACGTTCAAAATGAATTTGCTTATCCCTGCAGTCCTTGGGTCAGAGAAAAAAAAAAGGGGGGGGGAAAAGCCTGTTGTTAATGACAGCTGCTCTTCGAAGGTCAAGGATTACAATAGTTGGAGCACTGCAGGTCAGGGCTGATGTGAACCGCACAGAGAAACTCTTCTTGCCCTCCCCGCAGCTACGCTGTAATGAATGTTATCTGTCCCTCTCTCTTTATAAGCTTTGAATTCGCATAAAAATAAAAAAAAAAAAGAAGAGGAAAATAAAGCAAATAAAAAATATTTACAATGTAATCTCTTCTCTGCACACACCTCTTCCAATCAGGCAGCTATGAAAGCTGTCCTCCTGGCAAGATAAACTATCATTTTTTAACAAGGTAGATGGATGCCTTCATACATTTTTAAGCTTGGGACAGGATATATTTTGTGGTTTATTTATAATGACATCAATTACACTTGCTCCTAGGTAATAATTCACTCCTTTATAATTATTTATGAGGTGATTTTTACTTTTTTGAAAGTTTTATGTTTATTGATGTGTTTGGTTAACGAATGCTTAAATGACATGGTCAGTTGCTTTGCAGGATGCTGGAGAACAGCAAAATCAATATGTTCTGCACCTGAGAACAATCTTCTTAGTTTTGTAGTAATCATTCCCTGAGCAAGGTCCCAGGAGCCCGAGAGATAATTGCAATTCCACATAGTCAACAGTCTGCTCAGATCTATATAATCACTGTCTTTAGCTGCTTCATTTTGTTTGGTTTTGCTGCGTGTGATCTTTGCCATTAACATCTCTTTCTCTGTGATCTCAGCTGGCTGGGGTCTGCCTCCCAACCCCTCCTTTAGCTTTCATTTTAGAGCCTCACCTCTGCTGAATGCAGCCCCCTGCGCCGAGCAGAGAAAGCAGTTAGTTAAGTAGCTGCTTTCTGCCACTCAATTTATCTTTGTTGATTGCTACCTTTGGAGAATGAAAGTTCATAGCGCTCTGGATAAACATTAAAAAAAGACATAATAAGGCTTAGTATCCCCAGCCGAAGATAATTGATCTCCTCAGTTGCTTTAATATGCAGAGTACAGAACACAGACAAGTGTTAATGGAATAATATATTCTATGGCCCCTCTGTGCTGGGAGGCCGACAGCATTCTGCGCGGTGAGCGATGGTAAGCAGGGTTAGCTTCTCCAGTCGAGAAGCTGGCAAAGAAATTAGTCTTCAGGTTGCGAGGCCCTTGTAGATGCAGAGGAGAGAATATATGATGGTATTTCAATCTCCAAAGTGGCTTGTGTTCCGGCTGTGGCACAGAGTGTTTTTCAGAAGGACAGGATCAATAGTTTAGGGCCTTTTTAAAGCGGTAATTGTAGCTTTAGCGTATTTGTGAAATACCTCACCCAGCAAATGCACTGAGGTAATTAATCAGGTATATTCAGAAGATAGGTTTGAATGCAGAGCACGCAAACCAAGACAGAGCTTAAGGGAGTAAACCAGTCAGGAAACATAACAGACTTAAACTGTGATCTCTTACAGTGTGGTCCTGGACCACTTGTGGTCTCCAAGGCCTCCCTCCATACTCTGCAGCTGGGCCACAAAAACATATCAGGCAGTGAAACAGACAGTATTTTCATGTAAAGGAGAGCAAGTGTCACTCTACAAGATGTTTGAGGATCTGACACTGATCTAAAGTGGCTGGGAAGCACCATCTTCCTGGACCACCACAAGCACGAGAAAAATAAAAGCCTTTTACGGAGTGCCACAAGGTTCAGAACAAGGCTTTCTCTCTGCGGTTTGTTCATCAGCTCACATGGACAGTCATCTGCCACACTACTAGGATCAAGTGGTTTTGAAACATGCAACCTGATCCAGTCTATTACCACCCACATTAGCTAAAGGACTGCATCCAAGACCTCAGCTGCACTAAGCACCCTGTTGCAGGGGGTCCAGCATGGCTTTCAAGCAGAGATGCTCTCAGAGCAAAGAGCATAGCTGAGGAGAGAAAGACTCTGGTAGAAAGGATAAGTAACGATCTGACTATTCCAGTTTGGAGCTCAAGCAGAGACACCTGTAAGAGGGTAGATTTCCATATACGGAGGACCTGAGAGCTCAAAACCAGATGTCTTAGCTGGACACCTAAACTATCAGGGATTCGCAGCGGTCACTTTAGAAAATGCAGCTCTGAGTCCTTCGGTTAATACAAAACAGGCTGAACATCTTCCAAATGATCCACTGAAACCCTCCAAACATACTCTTTGGAAAGTTATTAGCTGGTAGCTGACAAAACCAATTCTCCCCCTTCATTTACAGAAAATGAAAATTGGCATCATTCTTCTAGTTTCAAAATAGACCAGTAGTAATGTTAACATGAATAAATCAACTGGGAAGATGTTTGTAAATCTTTATCAGCCAAAGAGATATAGTTACCTGCTGTAAAGAAGATATGTGACTTTTCTACTTCCATTAACTGTTGCCAAATCTCATAAATGTAAACAGAGAATAAAACCCTTCAGTCACTGAATATGAATATTCTCTTGGGAAAATCCAGCTGGCATTCAACTTGATTTATGTGCCTTAAAAAAAAGTTTGTTTTACAAGCCTAGGGTGAGCCTTAAAATATAAGTTCATGTGTAAAAAATATTATGGCTTGGGACCTATTTCAGCAAAAAAAAATTACATCCTATTCTCAGCTGCCAACCATTCCCCGTGCCGGGAGCAAAGGCACGTGAACTCAGGGTCACAGCATCTGCTTGGAGGAATTTGTTAAACTTAGGTATTGAAACAATGACCTCTAGCACCACGGCTTCTTTTCCAGACAGCTACTATGGCTCCTAACCTTTGCACTGAAATTAGACGTCTGGAGCCTCGATATTCATTGGTTCTGAGCCTATGTGACTTTTCCACAGCCAGAAAAAAAAAAAAAAAGAAAGAATCAAAAGCCTTCCCACACAACCCTGTCTTCGCTGCTTCTCATCTGTGTCACTTCAGGTGAAATGCTACTTCTCCCAGCAAATACTTCATAGATGCTCCTAAAATCCATCTTCTAACCTTACTCTAATGCGTAACACCTTACCTGAATACTCCACACCTGTCCTGGATGAGTAAACTTCAATTCTTCATTAACATTAGCATTACTGGCAAATTTAGGCCAACTACGAAACACACTGCTCTCCCAGTCACAGAGTATATCCTAAGTGTGAGAGGAAAAACATATCTGACTGCCACGCATTACTCTTCAATGCCTTTCCTCGTTTCACGTGCCCTAACCAAATCATTGCAGAAGTGCGCATCTTTTTTTCATTGCAAGGCCGTATTATGAAGCAAAATGTGACTACAAGGTCAGTAACACGCCTGCTCTTTGGCTGGGGAGGCTGTGATCTGCGAGCTCTGGGTGGTGGAAGGGAGTGAGGGCAGGCTAAGAAAGATTTTGGGGGAAACACTGGGTATTAACTGATTATTTCTCTGTGGTTTGGGTCTAGGCCTGATTATTTGGTCTAGTAACCTACTCCCAAACTCGAAGACTTTCCAGTGTGTATATGTACGAACACACACACAAAATACACGCTTGTTCGCTGTACATGAATGTCCCACGCCATTTTATTTTCAGTCTTGGGGAGATTGAGAGAACATTGCCAAGCGTGTTCCCAGTTCTACTCTGTAGAGGCCTGAACTAAAATTACGACTGAAAAGCAAATGCAGTGACCTTTAAAGGAATCGAGAAGAAGCTATTTCCAGTACATTACTAAATGCTATATTTTAAAGGTTTTAACCTTATTTGCTACAAGTGTATAATATCAGGAAAACCTTGTGAGTGAAGGTTCTGCATTCATCACATAGCCCAAGTCACTTACAGAAGAGATGGGGAAAGTTATTACTTTCCCCCTTGCAGATGTTAAAGTTCAGCCCCCTTTCCTGTAGTGTTTTGCAGCATTAAATAAGGTTCAGGGATCACTTTAAGAATTACAGGCTTCTCAACTTAACAAAAATAGAGTTTCCTGCAAGCAGCCATAGATGCATCATCAAACAGGGAGAGCAATTTATGAGATCCGCGTGTCCTACACGGCTCAAACAAGCTAAGGGGAACCGGGTACTGTTATCCGATATCGCCACAGCATAAACTTTATCGAACGAAACACTCTTTGAAGAGAATTATAATAGAAATTGATTTACAAGATGCAGTTTAAAAGTAAAAGATAGGACAACAAAAGACGTGTCATAAACTCTTGTGAGGCCACCCTTAAGCCTGGAGTTTAATTGCATCAAATAAGTAACAAGAGGCATGTGATGGTGTGTTTGTGTAGTGCTTTATTTAACGTCTGACAGTCAACAGAGACTTTGTGTTTTGATGCTTAGAAAATCATAAAGTGAAATATTAACTTTGCTTTATTTATTATTATTATTGACTGATTTATATTGTCCCTTTTGTATGTATAGTGGTACTCTACACCAAATAAATCGGGGAGCGTAAAACCTTCATCACAGCAAATAAAGAATGAAAGCAGGCGGAACCAAAAATGTCAATAAAATGCAAAAGTGGTTAGTGAACAAGCGTGGGGTTTATCTGATTTTTATAAATTTGTCGGGAATTAGCTATATAGGATATTGTGGAGTCAAATATTTCACCAGGTGAGTTCCTAAATAAGAAAATGCAATGTTATCAGGTAACAGACAAATAGAAGAGGTGCAAAATGTAAATACTACAAACCAGGGATACAGTGCGACCTGCACAACGGAATGTAAATTGAGCCAAGAAACGACCCTGAGGAAATATGCAAGATCTGAAATTCCTTAAAAAGCACTGTAACGTCTAGATAAAAAGCACTGTAACGTTATAAATAACATCAAGAAATATCTAATACAAAATAATTTGCCCCCATTCAGATCTCATGCCCGCTGTGCAAGTCCCTGGCCCTGTAAGCTATGGCATGGGCTTAGCCATGAGCTTACAATTAAGCACATAGTTTATAGAATCACTGGTACATATTACATGTGAAAATGAGAAAAATTTGGTGAAAAGCTCAAAAAATACCGCACAAATTATTTTTTTACATTTCATTTTTGGCCATCAAAAAACACCTCCATTTGTTTCAGTATAACAGGGTTGTGCCCTTAAAGAGCCTGAAGAGTTAGAGGCCCTGGATGTGTTTTAAAGCAGTACAGGAAATCACAGGCACAGATATGGTACTTGACCTTTAGTGGTGCAATGAAACCACTAAAATATATGTTAGGCTGCAAAATGCTGAGATCTTCTACTGTGAAACAAAACAGATATTGATTTTTCCTATATACCTTTTAGTACAACAGTAAGTCAAACATAGTTGGTGCCAGATGATTCTAGTTGTTTGAGATATCATGCAACATGTTCAGTAAAAGTCAAGACCAGCGAGATTTTAGTACTTGTGCAGCTTGGCTTTCTGAAATAAATTAACCAAACTTGTGGGTTAAATGAATGTGACAGCAACATCTCCCTATACCTTACCCAAACTGAAGTTCTCTAAAAACCTACGCATGGCCCCCAACACCGTTGAGTTCAGCAGGCAAGAGGATGAAGTTTTGCTGCATGGACGCAAGACAACATTTGGATGAAGATGGTTGGATTTCTGAGTTAACCACCAGCAAACCAAAGGAAGACCCTCAAAGCTCAGTGTGCAATGGAAGACTCCATGCCTCATCAAAAAGCAATTGCAAATTTCACCTCACACGAGTCTACAAAAATTTGAAGATTTGACCATTAATAGGTTTTTTATTTAAATTAGCTAACCCTGAAATAAAAGTACAGCAACATATTTTTGACTCTTTAAGAACAAATGCTTCTCAAAAACCCTTTATAAGCTCAGTAACACCTGATGGCAACAAATTCTAATGAGAAACTATTTTATACATCAAATAAATTTCTGCATTTCTGCAATCCAGAACACGGTGTTGATTTCTACAGAAAGATGAGCAAGGGTAGATTAGTCTCTCTGACTTTGGATATGAGACTGCGAAGCTGCTTCTCCCACCCTACCATGGATCCAAGAGGCTGAAGGCACAAAGTACTCTCTAGTATATCCTTGACACTCTCCTGCTGTGTGCTCCCACTTTAAATACAAAGATCTTGGTGGCTTTACTACTGATTGCTGTGGAAATGCTTGTGAGATCACAGAGTTTTCAATGAAACCATTATGGACTGTGAGATTAAAAGTGATTTTCAGTATATTCACAGAACTCTATACATTTAAAATTTGTAATTAAAAGCCACAGACTATAGGTCTCCTATTCATAGTGACCTTTCACAGGTCACTACATGGTCTAAGGATACTTGTGACTCTGTGCATAAGCCCAGGGCCAGTCATGGTTTCTATGCACATGGTTTGGTACCAATAAGAGAGGCGATGTGTTCTACAAAGGCATAGTGATCCAACCCCAAACTGAGTTACCCACACTGCCTACTTTGAGTACCTAAGCATGAGGCAGAGAGAAGATCCTTAACTGAGATACTTCAGGCTGTTTTGTAAAGGCATCTCCCTGTTGCCTGTCAAGGTCCTTGAGTTGTTGCTTCTTCTCAACTCCAAACTGGAGCTTTTCAGGACTACCAAGGCGGGGCTATCAGGCAGGTGGGGGGCTCCTCCAAACAAGGGAAGCATGTGAACATTGATGACCCAACCTTGCCATCCTTGTATACTCAAAATCTAGTCCTATAGCTACACCGATGCTGTGTATCAACCCGAGCAGCAAGGCCAGAACTGCACGTTAACATGAACATAGGCCTTCAGCTGACTCCAACGGGATTTCGTGCACAGCAAGGGTGGGGAGTCAGCACCGCTGAACATTATTAGTAACTGCAGCTGGGTTCCTCCCAGCTAAATCTGCCTCGTCCACAAATGACCACCAGAACATGAAGAAAACCAGCCGACTTGACATACCTTAAGTGAAAAAATATGATTGAATAAATCCCGAGCATAAGACTTTGTGCCTAATTAGTTAAATCCCCTTAAGACACCAAAAAAAAAAAAATTTGCTAAAAGGGCTCTCAGTAATTTGTAATAAGATGCTTAGATAATGTGCTCACTATCAAGGGAAGTTTCCAGTTTCACTGTACTCCATTTTTTAACATCTTGGCAAAGACCTTTTTCTCCCTCTCATGCTAAAGACCTCCCATTGACACTGTAACGTTAGCCTGGGAGCAGCTGGTGACTATTTCTGATGAATGGCAGGTGAGAGAGTTTTTCATGCCAAACCAACGCGCACGCAAAACCCAATTCTCTGTCCTTGCTTCCTTCATTTAGCAGTTTTAAAGAAGCCCAAGACATGGCTGTTTGGGACAGTTAAGCGCTCACCTTACCTAGGCAGGATGGCTGCAGGGGGGCAAAAGAAGAGAGGGAAAAAGCTCTGAGAAGGAACTGTCTGTCCTTCAGCTCGGCATCGATACTCTTCTACCGTGCCAGAGGCTCTAGCAGGGCACCAGTGGCCAGTGCAGAGCAGATGGGTACCTGAACATGACAGTCCACAAACAGATGAAAAGAAATTGCTTTTGGAGCTGACCCAAAGCAAAAGGGGATTCCTCCATAAAATAAAAAAGCAAAATAATTTGAAAGGGCTAATTAAAACATTAGCATTTCTTTCCATGCCTGATTTTCAGTGAGATTTTCTTGGTTTGATTCTATTTTTACCTTTTTAATATTTAATATATTTAATTTAGATTCATTTGAACCCAAAGCTTTATTTCAGAATGAGAAATTTAAAAGAATTTGGCTTTTTCAGACTTTTTTTTTTTAATAGTTTTAGTTCATTTGGAGCTGCACTTTTGCATCTCTGCAAATAAACCAACTGAACAACAACTGTTGCCCGCTCCCTATCTACCAATACGAAACACATGAGAAAACATCATGTCCAACTTTATATCCAAACCTTTCATCAACAGATAGATTTAAACCAAATTTAAAACGGGGCTGGATAATACTGTAAAGACGTCAACCAAAAATGCCTCCGCTGACAGTGGCGGTCCTGGCCATTTAGCACACTCTGATCAGAAACTGCTCTGGAGACCAAAGTATTTTGATGGGCTGGATGAGGACCGACTGCTCAATCCTTTCAGGTATGCCAATGCTCCTCCTGAATTCTGTACATGAAGAATACAAACACCGAAAGTGCTGAGTAGCCTCGATTGACTCAGTTTTTACAGAAATCAAGGGCATTCAGAAACAACCAGGACTGCTCCCCTCCTTTTTTTTTTTTTTTTAAAGTTCATCAAAATACATTTTTACGTTGCTTCAGCTTTTCTTTTTGTGCCAAGTTCCAGTAATAAAGCTGCTTTATTAAACTGACATTTTGCAAGTAGTTAGTCCTGAAAATTGACTAAGCCCTTTTGGTATTAAAAAAAAAAAAATAAAAAAAAATCATTCTGGATGCAGCCGAAGTATTAAATGAACCAAAAAAAAAAAAAAAGCAAATGG